>LPNX010395275.1:95940-139279 GCA_001517045.1 Pseudotsuga menziesii | reverse complement strand
GACGTTGATCTCTAGGATCACCGGCAAGATCACCAGCTGCTTCACATGTTGAACGGACCCATCGAGGAAGTATTGGTGCTGGTGCAATTGGAGGAACATGTGTAGGCAGAGGTGGATTTTCATCCTCACTGTCATCATCAGAAACTGGAGTTGGAAACCTGTCAAGGAAGCTGGAAGAAGAAGAAGAAGAAGGCACAATCGCCGAATCAGGCTCGTAGGCCAAAGATGGCACACCCGCCAAGTTAGGCTCGCAAGCCAAGAGATTTTCATCAAATTTAACATCTCTTCTAATGAGTATATCATGAGAATGTGGCTGAAGAAGTCTATAACCTTTTACATCTTCAGAATATCCAACAAATATGCACTTTTCACTTTTAGGCTGCAATGCTTTCCGTTTTTCATCTGGAATGTGAGCCCATGCTTCACAACCAAACACACAAAAGTGACTTACATCTGGTTTAATTTTACTCCATGCTTCTTCCGGTGTTATACCTTGTAAAACTTTAGTGGGTGTGCAATTAACTATGCAATTTGCACAATTTATGGCCTCAGCCCAATATTGAAGACTTAGTCCCTTAGATTGGATCATACAATTAGCCATTTCTTTTAAAGTGTGGTTCTTCCGTTCAACCACACCATTTTGCTGTGGTGTGTATGGAACAGTGTGTTGTTGTTGGATTCCTTGTTCAGTGCAAAAAGTAGTGAAATTGTTGTTAACATATTCTCCTCCATTGTCAGATCTTAACTTAATAATTTTATGACCAGATTGTTTTTCAACAAGGGCCTTGTAGGCCAAGAACATGTTAAATACTTCGCTTTTAAGTTTTAAGAAGTAAACCCAAGTGTGTCTGGAGTAGTCATCAATGAAAGTGAAGAAATATTTGAAACCAAAAAATGAAGCAGATGGAAGAGGGCCACACAAGTCACTATGCACAAGCTCCAGGGGAACCGAGGCGTGCCAAGAGGCACGTTTGTCAAAACTGTATCGATGATGTTTTCCGAGTACACAACCGGAACAAACACCATCCTTGCAAGATACCAGCGGAAGACCAGTCACCATATTGTCTTTACATAGCTGTTGCAATGAGCGATAATTTAAGTGACCAAATCGCTCATGCCAAAGTTTGCTCAAGTTATCACTATGAGCAACAAAAACTGAGGGTAAAGGTGATGACCCAAAGTTGTTAAATTTGTACAACCTGGTAATATCATCAACAATTCCAGTAGCAAGGATATTTTGAGGATTTTTAAAATCCTTGATTACAACTTGGTGAGGTGTAAACGTCACAGTTTTACCTTCACCTGAATGAGTAATTTGATAGACTGATAACAAATTGCAGGAAATTTTTGGAACACATAATACATCACTGAAATGACCATTTTCTACTGGAACTGTTCCAGATCCTACAACACTTAGAGATCTATCATCACCAACAAATATTTATTCGGTGTTACATTCATGCATAGTAGAAAAGATGGCTTTATCCTTAGCTATATGATAAGATGCTCCAGAATCAATGAGCCATTCATTTGAAGTAGAAGAAGAAGATGCAGTATAAGAGTAACCAAAAGCACAAAGTGCATGTCCATGAGAGGTAGATTCTGAAGACGAATCTAGGCTGATGTGGTGCTTCTTCATTGCTGCTTCCAAGGCTGCCATTTTCTTAAAACACTTAGATTCATCATGATTATCTTTCCCACAAAATTTGCAATGACGCTCAGTCTTCTTTCCTTTTTGCTTGGATCCTTTATCAGTTTTTAAGGGAGGAGCTGACTGAGAGGGTTTGGGACCCTTGTTGTTTTGCTTATTATTGCGAAAATTTTGTTTCTTGGGGGGCTTGGACTTTTCTTTCTGTTAGGACAATAAGGCTTTCCTAGATGTATATGCATTGTTAATTATTCCAAATGAATGAGCTTATCTTGCTCTCTAATTAAGGAATCACAAAAGGATTCAAGACTAGGCTCTTGATAGCTGGCTGTAGTCAAGGATTCTTTCATGGAGTAGAATATAGATACAAAAACAGAATATGCAGGTCCAAGTATGGAAAGAATATGATAAATACATTGTTTGTCTTCTTTCTCAATCTTGCATTCTGCACATAATAGTCTGAGAGTTTTATACTTAGATAAATAGTCTTGAATGCAAGAAAAATCATTTGGATTCAAGGAAAGCAACTCATTCTCAAGTTGATGACCCCGAATTTCATTGTGTTTACCAAACACAAATTCCAACTTTTTCCAAGCTTTATCAGGTTCATCAATTCCAGATATGTGGAATCGCAAATCAGTAGAGATTGACATCCCAATCAATCCACGAGCTTCATCACATCTATTTGCCCATTTAATTTTCTTATCATCATCAGTGGGTTCTGTTTCTTTCCCTGAGGTTATCCTGAAAAGTCCCCTACTTCGTAGAACATCCTCCATACGAGATTTCCATGAGAAATAGTTAGAACTTGTAAGTATAATATCACAAGGGGCAGCCATACTGTAGAATAATGGCTGAAAAAACAGAAACGAACTGTCTGGTTGCAAAGAGCTCGAAAAAATATGCGGTTTTAAAAAAACGACACTTAAAACTGATTCTGGATGATGAAGTTATGCTTGATCAAAGAAAATGTTGAAGATGTCCCCAATAGTGACGTGGCAGATATTAACTTGACCAACTAAAAAGAGAAGCCCCCTCTTCCCAAGATCAACCTTTGACAATCACTTTTTACAAAAAAGTTGCTTTGAAGTGAATCACTTTTGTAAAATAAGTGATGTTCACTTTTACAATAATGTGACTTTTTAAATAGTGCAGCAATAAATTAAAAGACTTAAGTGACTCACTTTTATTTTATTTTATTAATGTGAGATGCACTTTTACAATAAAGCAACTTGAAAATAGAAATTGCATGCACTAAAAAGTAGCTTGATAAGACTTAAACTCAAGACTTATCAAGGTGTAAAGCAACTTTGGACCAAGTGAGCTAAGTTTAAAAGGTACGTAAAACTATGGAAAGAGGAAAGGGGCTTTTTTTTTTTTTTACTCTTCTCTCCTGTTTTTCGTGCTTGCTTTCTTTTCCTGCAAATCACAAAAAAAACGAAAAAAACAAAAACAAAAAAAACATTTTCCACACAATGGGGTTAGATCTTGGTTAGCTTACCCAAAAAGTCTACGTTTTCAAGTTTTCTCGTTGTTTCTGATTTGCTGTGATCGCACAAGGTGCACGGCAAAGAGCATACGTAGCCGAGAATACAAGAAAAAAAACTTTCCCTTACTGTTTCTGATTCACCGCGATTGCGCAAGGTGCACGGCAAAGAGCATACGCAGTCAGGGAAAACAACAGTCCGAAACTAAAACATAAAAAATCTAATGATAAACTGATAAAATATGAGAGATTTGAAAAAAACAAATCTGTCACTGTAACATTATACCTTCAGATTTGCCGAAATGGGTGTTTCTAGAGTAAACGGAAACGGTTTTCGGTAAAACGAAAACTATTTCCCAATGGAAACGGCGCTCCGAACGCAATGGAACAGCTCCCACAGGCCACAAATGCACAGAAAATCCAGAACCAGAAACCCTTTCAAAGTTTCGGCAACACCGGTTCCAGATCTTGATCAAAACCGAAAGCGGCTCTTCATAAAAGCTCTAATACCATGTTCGGGTACACAGGGTACTCCCAAAAGACCAAACACCTTCAGAAACCGCTTCACACAAATAGATCACAGATCAACACACCAATGTTTGTTACATGGTTAAAACCCTCGAGAGGGAAACAGTCCACGGCCCCAGCCAAATAGCTACTTCGAACAATTTATTATGCAAAAGAAAGAAAATTACATGAGCTTCTCATAATCGATCAACTAGCCAAGGACCCTCTATGCTCTTTAAATAAAGATCATAGACCAATCGGGTGTTAAGCCACGGATCAATGGTAGGTATGATCTAAGAGAAGTTGAACCGTCGGATCACTCTATGTCTAGAACATATCGTGACCGTCGGATTAGAATATTTACAAATGCATACTAATGCATACTAAAGAAACACACTTTTACCTAACGGATATATTACACAAGTTGATCTTAACTAACTCCTAAGTGTCTAAATATCCTAACACTATCACGCATACAATGCTATAAGTGTAAGAAATATGGTCACTATGAAAGCAAATGTTTTAGTTCAAACAAAAGGAAGCATGAAGCTTCAACAGCTAATGTGGAAGATGGTCATCATCACAAGAAACAAAGAAATGAAGATCGTACAGAATTCTTCTTCATATCAACATTATCAGGTATTATACCCACCACTAATGATACATGACCTATAGATAGTGGTGCTTCCGAGCATATGATTGGTTATAAACAGAACCTTTCAGAAGTTGTTGAAAAAGAATCCCATCTCCGCGTTGTACTTGGAGATGATGCCAACTACACTGTGAAAGGATTTGGATCTACCTCTCTTCAGTTAAAATCCAATGAATTACTACATCTAAATGATGTGTCGTATGTACCTGGTATAAAAAGAAACCTTGTCTCCATCTCCGCCTTAGAAGACAAGGGATATAGAGTTACATTTGCAGATGGAAATGTGCTCACATGGCACAAGAATTGTAGCATGGACACAGCAAAAGTGATTGGTGTAAGGGAGGAAAGCTTGTATCATCTGAGCACTCTACCAGCTCAAGCCCTAGTCCATGATTCCACTAACATCAATGAGTTGTGGCACAAAAGACTAGCTCATCTAAACTATCAAGCTCTCCCAGCATTACGAAACATGGTGACAGGTCTACCAATGCTTCATATAGACCATGATGGTGTATGTAGAGGATGTGCACTTGGGTTCCTTTCCGAAAAGTGAAAGCAGATCCAAGGGAATATTGGATCTAATCCACTCTAACTTGTGTGGACCCATAATGGTTACTTCATTGGGTGGTTACAACTACTATGTAACATTTATTGTGACCACACACGAAAGACGTGGGTATACTTCCTCAAGACCAAGAAATCTGAGGAAGTACTTGGAAAAAGTCAAGGACTTCAAAGCATAAGTCGAGAATCTGTCAAAAAGAAGAATTAAGATCTTGAGACCAGATAACGGTGGAGAATATACCTCTACGAAATTCAATGATTTATGAAAGGAAGCAGGAATTAAGAGGGAGCTCACAGTTCCCTACAACCCTCAACAAAATGGGGTTACGAAAAGGAAGAACTGAACAGTTGTGGAGGCAACCAAAGCCATGATACATGACAAGAGCCTATCGATGTTCTTATGGGTAGAAGCATCCATAACAACTATTTTTGTACAAACCAGATGCCCTCATTAAATATTGAAGAACATAACTCTGAAGGAAGCCTTCACAGGAGTGAAGCCAGAAGTGGGCAACATTCGTATCTTTGGCTGCCCAGTCTACATTCATGTGCCCAAGGATAAAAGGACGAAACTAGAACCTTCAGGTAAGAAGGGAACATTCGTGGGATACAGTGAGTCTTCAAAGGCTTACAGAAAATATATCGCAAGATCGAGGCAGATCGAAGTCGGTAGGGATGTGACCTTTGAAGAAGAGATAGCTATCCAAAAAGGAAGAGGATCTGATGTAGAGATCAATGATGATGAAGAGATGAGATCATCTCCCCCTCCAGAAGTTAAGAGGGAGTCCGAAAAGAATGAACTGATCGATCCCATTGATCCAGTTGATGCTCCCACAGATATGGCAGGAAGTCGAAAAATACCTAGATGGGCACAATAGACATTGCAAAATGCAGAAGGGCACGAAGCTCCACACAGAATCCATTGGGAAAGCAGAAGACCTCAGAGGTTCTCGAGTTATGTAGCATTGATGAGTCACATGATTGACTCAGAACCTACCACGTATGAAGAAGCATTCAGACACCAAGTTTGGAAGAATGCCATGACAGAGGAGTTCCAGTACATCATGAAGAATGACATATGGGAGGTTGTACCAAGACCGGAGGAGAAGTCAGTAGTGACCTCCAAATGGATTTTCAAGATTAAACACGGAGTAGATGGTAGCGTGGAAAAACACAAGGCCAAATTTGTTGCCAGAGGATTCTCTCAAAAAGAGGGAATTGACTATGATGAAGCATTTGCTCCTGTGGCTCGATATACTTCCATCAAAACCATCATTGCTATTGCTTCAACTGTGGGATGAAAGCTGGATCAGATGGATGTAAAGACCGCTTTCCTCAATGGTATTATCGAGGAAGAAGTTTACAAAGAACAACCAGAAGGGTTTATTGTCCATGGGAAAGATTCTCACATATGTAAACCGAGAAAGGCATTATATGGACTCAAGCAAGCACCTTGTGCTTGGTATGGACGGATAGACGAATACCTGGTAAACTGAGTGATGCAAATCCTAATCTTTACTACAAGATTATGGATGACGATACACTAATTTTGGTCATTTATGTGGACGACTTGTTTCTCACAGGAAATGAGAAACTAATTGAATGGTGTAGAAAGAAGCTTTCCTCTGAGTTTGAAATGAAGGAACTCGGATTGATGCACTACTTAGGATTAGAAGTATGGCAGAGGCAGAAGGAAATCTTTCTAAGTCAAGGAAAATACACCATTGATATCTTGAAGAGATTCAGGATGTTGGACTGCAAGTCCATGGCTACCTTGATGGATGCAAATTTCATGAAGCTAAAGGAGTTTAATTCAAATTCTGATATGATTGATCCCACCATGTATCGTCAGTTGATTGGCTCTCTGATGTATTTGACAAACACCAGATCGGATATATGTTTTACTATGAATACTCTCAACCAATTTATGAGTGATATGAAGCAAATTCACTAGGTTTTTGCAAAACATGTTCTCAGATACTTACGTGGCACTATGGGACATGGTCTAAGATATGCTTCAGGATGTGATATGATATTGCAAGGATTTTCTGACTCAAATTGGGTCAGGTGTGTTGTAGATAGGAAGAGTACTTCTGGATGTTGCTTCAATTTGGGCTCTGCAATGATTTCCTGGTGTAGCGAGAAGCAGACCTCAGTAGCACTTAGCATCGCAATATGGTTGCCAGTGCAACAGCTCGAGAAGCAGTATGGCTTCAAAAACTCCTTGCTGGATTATTTGGTCAGAATCCAGGACCAACTGTGATTCACTATGACAACCAAAGTTGTATACAGACGTCAGTGAATCCTGAATTTCACGATAAGACGAAGCATATAGAGATCTGATATCACCACATTCGTGATATGGTGCAGAAAGGTGCGGTCGAGTTACAATATGTTCCAACAAATGACCAGAATGCAGACATTCTTACCAAGCCTCTTCTCAGGACAAAGTTTGAATACTTTCGTAGAAGACTTGGAGTAGAAGAAAATGCATCCCTCGTGGAGAGGGAAAGAAAAGACTGATATCTATGATGCTTCACACTGGTGCCTCTACTTGTTCTGAATCTCATCTAGGTACGGAAGAAATCCGATCAGCATTGTGATACAAGTAGGTAGCAGATGGTTGTGTACACTGATGACCACTATATGTTCGAATTCTCAATCTGGTGTTCTTTGGAGTATTTCCACCAACTCGTGAGATGAACTAGTAATAGATGGTCGTGTACACTAATGGCCTCTGCTCGCCCTGGTTCTCGGCCATGCATGTGAGAAATCACATCAACATCTTGAGATGGGTAGGACATATACGGTCGTGTGCACTAGTGACCACTATACATTCAGATTCTCAACCTGGTGTTTTTGGAGTATTCCCACCAACTCTTGAAATGAACTGGTAGTAGATGGTCGTGTACACTGGTGACCTCTATTTGTCTTGGTTCTTAACATGGTGTTTTGGAGAATTCCCACCAGCCCTGGTTCTCAACTTGGTGTAGGAGAATTCCCACCAACACTTGAGATAATAGATGGTCATGTGAAGCATGTCCTGGTTCTTGGGTAGAGACGTACTTATAGCAAATGAGATGTTGATTGTTGTACTCTCCGACGGACTGTGAAGAGTTGCAGAGATGATAGATCTACCGACAAACTAGGTGGATCAGTTTTTTTATGACACCTCTCGACGAACAGAGAGAGTGAGGAAAACCGTCAATATGTATAGAGATGATTGAGACAAATGAGATGTACAGAAGAAGACCCTGATGTTCGCAATGCTGATGATGATCATATCTGAAGAATACCTTCTTGTTAAGAGAGAGTGTTGGAATTTGTGCAACTTAAGAAGTTATTCTTATTGTACTTGTATTGTAATCCCTCGTACCTCCTACGAAAGATGATACTGATGTAATTTCTCATGTAAATCCTAGAAAGAATCGATATAAACCCTGGGGAAAGAATCCACAAGAAAGGAATAAAATAAAATTATTTTTTGTATTTCCCCAAGGTAAGTCGACCCTAGTAATTTTTCAGTTGAAAAATTAGTATAAATAGGAGGCGTCCCTCATTATTTCATTCACTCACAACAAGTTGCTCCAGCAGAAATGTGCGTTACTGCAGTCAAGGAGATTGTTTTCTAGTGATGTATCTTAGAGAGACATTTCCTCTCTTTCTTTGTCTCTCTGTTTTCAAGAGCTATTATCTCTATACGAAGGTTTGCTAGGTTTTTCTCGATTGCGTTTCCTAGGATAAATTCTTGTGTTCTTTGTTTCTGTGCTTTTTCTTTCTTCTAGAGATCCTACTATTTGCAATTAAGTTATACTGCTATAATCTTGTAAAAACTTGGGGAAAACAAGATATCAAGGCCCAAAATAAGAGGGACCCTTTAAGAAGAACGTCTCAACTAACAAAACTAAACAATCATGCATAAAACCCTAAATTGCTCTTACCTTGGATGCCTTTGCCAATGCAAAACAAGACATTCAAGATCTTACCACAATTGAGAGAGAAAAGGAGAAAAGATAGAACCCAGGAATCCTTTCACCTTAGAGTAGCCTTGAAATATTGTAAGAGACCTCACACATCAAATTTGATCCTTAGAAACCCCATGACAGCCAAGAAGAGAAATGTGCACTACTTAATTGCTCATACACACAAGTGAAAAAAATATTTCAGTCGTATTTGATCCCATGATCTTGCTTACAAATGAAAGGAGGGTGCCCTATTTATGAAAAATGACTTTATCCCTCGTCTAGGCCAACCAACATAATTTGAGTTTAAAATATTTTTTTATGGTTTGTCACCCACAATCTATGGACTAAACCTCTTAAAACTTAAAATAATGATGAAATATGATGATAACATGATGAAAAGTTGAGCTTGGAAGGAGGATGGCATGCCCCATCTAACAACAAAATGTGTGGTGGATAATTTGCATTTCTCAATTGAGATGACCAAGAGGAAAGAGTAAAATCATAAGATAAGGCCCAAGTATAAATTAGGTGTGCTTAAGAGCGTATGACAACCCATACAAGTGCAGACATCTTTACAAGCCATAAAACCATTAGTGTGGCTAAGGGCTCCTAAACCATGTGTCCTAATGGAGTCACCCCAAGATGCACCGATAACTACATCGAGCATAAATGCCCCACATGATGAGGAGTTGCCACCCATCAAAGGGTAGTCAACAAGGCCACAAGACCAATACATCTTGAAAAGAGGACCAAGACGATCTGTCATGACCAACCAAGGGGTAGGGAACCCAATATACCAACACTTTTACATAAAGAAAACTCCAACTTGGCCTTTTACAATGGCAAAAAGACCCCTCTCTTTGTCACATATGGTAGGGATTAATAGTTGGCTCCAACCGCAGGACATGAGCTTCTCCTCGAAGTCCATGAGAACCTCTTGAATCTTCTAGTACCTGTAGACCTACATACACTTCAAACAACAAAAACATCAAAGGCATCGAAGGCAAACACATCTGTCCTTGTTCAAATCAAACTATGAAATGTATAAAAACAACACAACAAGATGCAAAACTAAAGTAAAGCAAATGAGACACAAAATGCTTATGCAAGATATTATGCAACCTACATACCTACTCTAAGCATGGTGACACAAACAAATCAAGTAAAATCATACCATCAATGAAGCGACCTTAGCATATCGTTCATGTTAGGGCTTCTTCCCTTACCTTTGGCAATAGTCCAAGACAAAATCACGTCAATGATCAGATGTGTACATGTCATTACCATTATCTAAATGGTGTTGGAACAATGGAAAAGATCACATATCTAGATGCCTTCAAACCCTTGCCAAGGAGCCCGTGGGGGGGCAAAGTAAGTGGTAAAGTTGAAATGGTTGTAAATGGAAAGTCTCGTGTTCAAATCCCCCCCATATTGACCCGTGCTCCATGGTTCAGGCTCTATGGATGCACCCAAGGGTATAGTGGTAGCAGGATTGGATACTTGGACCTCATGTCACGCGAGTACCAGCCCCATCCCCAGTTGTCGATTCCCCTAGTCAAAAAAAAAAACTTGCCAAGGACAAAGGCCCCTTTCACAAGCCCCCTCTATCCAAGCTTGGATAGGGCTCAAGCACAAATTGCCTTCATATTGAGCCTACTTTTCAAAACATGTTTGTTGCCCCAAATGACTTTCAAAACTAGCAAGAAGCCCTAAAAGATACAACTAGAAAAAAGACCTGAAATCTTCCCTAGGAGAGGGCACACTTTACTGCTCTAACCTTGCAATAAAACCACCTTCTTGTTGTCCAAAACCTACATTAGTCCCTGAGAGACACGACTGAGAATGATGGTTAAGATCCACACTATGAGAGGGTAAACCTGGTTGTTCAACACCTATGATAGAAGTCTCCATATGTAGCCCTATATCATCATCAATGATGAGCAATCATGGCTGAACTAAATCCTAAGAGATCTCATCAAAAACTAGTTTTCTAAAATCCTCAAAAATTACATTCCATCATTAGAAAAGTCATATATGGTCTCTCCAACAAGTTTCGAGTCTTCCTTAACCATATCATGATCAAAATGGGGAAATGCATATTATCATATCCATGGCAATTGTCTTTAACAACAAAAAGATCCTCAAACCTATCATCCTTAAAAGATTCATCTTTAAAAGCAAAGGAGAGAGGAAGACTCACCAAACCTTCATCGTAAGGATAATTAAGAGAAGCACCAACCACACTTTCATCAACCAAGTTTTCAATATCCTCTTTAACAAGCAAAGGCTCTTCGACAAGAGCTTCTTCATTTTCTATTTTATCTTCATGGATTTCTTTTACAAAACCTTCTTCATTTCCGCACGACAAGAAAGGTTCATGAACATCCTACTCAAAACATGTGTGACCCAAATGCTCAAGTACAACACTCCCCACCCTTGAAGAGTCATAGATGGGAGGCCCAAGAAACCTCCAATAATAATCATATTTTTCTTCACGCAAAGGAATCATGCCATTTTCTTCCAGAAGGCCCAAGACATCATAAGAGTCCTCAAAACAACAATAAGGAGAACTCACTATTTCTTCACTTTATTCAATTAAGGCTTCTTGGTCTTCTTCATGATTTTCAACATGAATTTCCTCGACTTCACTTTCTAGGACATCTTTGTCTTCATCTTCAAGAATACCTCCCTCTTCAAACATAGGGCTCGAGATGTCGTCTTCCTTGACCTCTTTATCGAAACCCTCAACGAAAGATTCTTCGAGAATTGCTTCCTCCTGAGATTTTTCTTGGGGTTGACCTTCATCATGGCATTCTTTAACAACATCTTCTTCATTGGCTCCCTCTTCTTCCTTCAAGGGTGGTCCGAGACCCTCTTTAACAATTTTTTGTGCATCATAAAATGTCTTGAGCTCTTGAACTTTGGGTAGCCACTGATCAATGTCCTTAGGGCACCAACGTTTACACAATGCTTCCAAAAAGACTGCAAAGGATGTAAATGTTCTCCTTCCAAGAGATTCATACCTAAGCACGGCATAGTCCTTGAAGCCAAATCAAACATAATTCATCATATCATCTTCATAAAAGAATCCATTATCCCCTGTAAAATTGAAAAAGGATGCAAGATAAACCAAACTAAACTCTTTGTTGCCATGAAACTTTTGGAGTTTCCCATTCAACCACATCTAGTTCTTCATGAGCGAGATCCCAAATATTTGAAAAATCCAAGGGGCCATAGATTTCAAGAAACCAAAACCAGCATAAATGTTCATCATACTGTATTAAACGCTTCAATGGAGTCACCAAGATGAACCTTTTCTTTCCAATTGATGAATATGTTCACCTTTTAAACCTAAAAGTGTCATCAATAGTTGAGGCCTCTACCTTGAAGTGTACCTTTATGTTGTATTTTCTTCAATGGAGTCACCAAATAATACCTACCAAGTTAGTTTGCAACAATAATCTTTCAAAAATATATAACAAAAACACACCTCAACTTTTCGATGCCAAAAACGTTGTACTTGCTAGGCTTTCACAAAATGTTTTCTCACAACATATGTCATTCAAGCTAGGGAGATTGGGCTTTGACCCAACAGCATGCCCCAAATATTATGCAATCTTAAGCGTTCCTCGGCAACGACGCTAAAAAAATGTTATCGCACAAATTAGCACCCTTCCAATAGGCCACAGGGGTCGATGTTAAGATTGGAAGCTACTCAGGAGATACACCAACTATCACCACAATGCACTCTCCTCTCTCTTTATCCTTGCTCCTTTGGCTACGGGAGACTTCCTAAATGTGGATAGTAACCCTGTAAAGTACAACGAAAAAACTCTACTTCTAACAACACTCTCCTACAAGATAAATAACCCATTGCCTTATGGAGTCAACAAGATATTTGGTAAATACTCAATGACTACACAATTAGGAGCAATATGATCAACTACTATCATTATATCAATGAACTACGGTACAAAACCAGCACCACTAACTTGTAATGAAACTTGAATTAAATCCTTGGAAAAGTCATTAATAGATGCCTCTTACCTTTCACCAACCAATGACAAGACTTGTACCTTTAATGTAGCTCAAAGGTTGGTAATACTTGCTACTATGCTAAGGTTGTTCTAACACTTCAAAGTTGTACCAGCCTGCAAAATTTGATGAATGGCTTGATTTGGCAAGTCAAAACACCCCTAGGATACCCAATAATGATTAGAGATGATGTATTGACGACTTCCAAACCCTAGGGCTTGTCCCTTTATTAAATATGGGCCTACAAAACAATGAACGAACCTACGCAAGGGTTTACCAACCCCCAAAAGCTTACGTCACATTCCTAGGGATGACATCACCCTATTTAGGCCTCCACCAAACTACAAAACACACTTTTTGTGGAATGTTTTTAACTTTTTATCATAGTTGCACGGGTACCGCTCCTAGGATTTTGGCAAACCATAACCGATGTTTCCCTGCTCTTGGGAGCTTGGGAGCTGGTACAAAAGTCCCCTTTATTGGTAGCTTCTCTAAGAGCTTGGGAGCCTTTTGGGATCCTTTTGGGAACTTGCTTTAGCCGCTCCCTTTTTATTGGGAGCTTGTAGAAGCTCCCTACATGTTTAGGAGTTTGAGCTTTTACAAGCTCTCGACCATGTGGATCCCAAAATCATAAGAAAGCGTCGAAAATCAATTGAATAATCCTTGTTTATTGCGCCAAGAAATCACCAATAATAAAAAATTCAATTGAATCTATCAACAATGCCATTTTTTAAATTTCCAAGGTCATATAAATTAAGAGGGCTCGCACCTCTTAAATGTTTAGATCCATTCACACTCAAAATATAAGTTGCTAGTATTCTTAAGTGAATAAGCATGGATCTTTCTACAATACTAAAATATTGAACAACTTTAATTCATGTCTCAAATGTTTATAGCTAGCTTAAGTTATTCATATCGATTGATATAGCAACTTAGGATCATAAACCACATCAAACTCAAAATACCAAAGACTTTAAAACTTTGTTAGTTGAACTTGAAACAATCAAATTCATTCACATGAGAAGTGAATAGTAGCTACCATCACAAAATGTAGAGGCACCCAAATACTAATCACTCTTAGGAGCAATAATAGAGATGGAGTTGGAACAAGGAATTAGAAAAAGATCGAATCTTATGATCTATTAAGCTATCGATGTTTCGTACAAACACACATATATATATGCAATTTGCTTTTACAAACTCATACAATGGTATAAAGTTGTAGGTCAAATTTACAAAACATACCATGGCACTAGAGTCATGCATAGTTAGGGTTTACTTCAGATCACACAAACCTAATTTTTGTATAATGTGGACCTAGAGGAGGAAGCAAATTTAAAAGGATTGAATTTCAATACTCTACTAGAGGCTTAAGATGCAAACAAGATGCCAAGCCCCAAAACTAAAGAGACCCTCTAAGAGAAATGTCTCATCCAAAATGACTAAACTATCATGCATAAAACCCTAAATTGTTTTTACCTTGGATGCCTCCAATAGTGCAAAACAACAAATTCAGGATCTTACCACAATTGAGAGAGAAAAGGAGAAAAGATAGAACACAAGAATCCTTTCACCTTAGAATAGCCTTGAAAGATTGTAAAGAGACCTCACACATCAAATTTGATCCTAAGAAACCCTTAAAGAGCCAAGAAAAGAGGTGCACGCCACATAAGTGGTCATATACACAAGTAAAAATTAGATTTCATTCATATTTTGCATTATCTTGCTTACAAATGAGATGAGGGTGTCTTTATAAGAAAATACCCTCATTTTATCCTTCATTTAGGTCGACCTACCTAATTTGAGATTAAAATGTTTTTTTAGGGTTTGTCACCCACAATCTTGGGACTAAACCTCATAAAACATAAAATAATGATGAAATATGATGATAGCTTCAACATGATGAAAAGCTGAGCTTGGAAGGAGGACGCCATGCCCCATCTAGCCCCAACATTTGTCTTTTTCCCTCAAAAAAGCCCTCCTTTTGATAGCATGACCTTCAAAAGCTTGCTTTCAAGATGCAAGATTTGCATTTCTTCATTGAGATGACCAAGAGGGAGGAGTAATATGATAAGATAAGGTCCAAGTAGGTATAAATGAGGCGTGCTAAAGCAGGTATGACAAACCTTACAAGCAAAATCACGTTTACAAGACATGAAGCCATAAGTGTGGCTAAAGACTCCTAAGCCATGTGTCCTAATGGAGTCACCCCAAGATGCACCAATACCTACCCGAGTAGTTACCACCCATCAGGGGGTAGTCACCAAGGCCACAAGACCAACACATCTTGAAATGAGGACCAAGAGGAGCTGCCGTGACCAACCAAGGGGTCTGGAACCTAGTAGACCAACACTTCCACATAAAGCAAAGCCCAATTTGGCCTTTAACAATGGCAGAAAGACCCCCTTCTTTGGCACATCTGGTAGGGTGTGCTGCAAAGAATTTATGATGTAATACCATCCAGCTTGATTTTGGACAAACTATGCATTTTGTCAAAAAGTGTTAAAATAGAGACTACACTACTAAAACAGTGCCCAAAAAACCAAGGGTTTTCTCCCAAACCGCCAAATCTACCACTACTCAAAGAAATTTCTACCAAAACTAATTTTTTTTAAAAACAGCAGAAAAATGCATAGATCTACCACAAATCTGCTAAACCGCTGCTAAAATATAAACTTCCCTCTAAAATTGCAGAAATTGCTGAAAATTTTCAAAAATTCAGCCAGTTTCAACTAAGTCTGAAAACAATTCAGCTTCTCAATGTGTATTGAACGAAGCCTCTTGGTCTGTCACTGAACTTGGCAGTCCCTAAGCCCTTCTCTTGCTTTGCTTCAGCTTCCTCTCACTGTGGCTCTGATACCATATTATAACAGTCAAGCATGCAAAGAGAAAAAATGGTTCTTCTGTACTCTCAAGTGAAAAGAACAACCTTCTCTTTACAATACTGAGATAATTAATGAAATGACGTAAACCCTAACTCATCAAACCCTAAAATGACTTATGTGTACTTTACTAAAATAATTAAACGTAAAGTAACCAAAAGTCGTCAAATGACTTTAATAATATAAGTAAGTCTATAGTCTAGATGAGACTTATATTAGAACATATTGGAATAGGTAAACTGAGGCCTCAATAGGAAGAGTCTATGAATTGAATTTTTAAACTGAAACACATCATTTATTTAGCATATAATAATGGTAACTAGAGATTGGCCACGTTCAACCGTAGTACAAGAATGGCCGATAGATTTTGAAAAACTAGGAAAATTGCCGCCTGGGAAAGATTCACAATTATTGCCAACATTTTTTCCGATTTGTATTTTCCAGAGCCTATCAAGTGATTACTGTATGCCATCTTTGCAACGTTGATTTACACTTAGACTTTTGAATAGATATTTCAAGAGAATTTGTCTCCAATTCAGTTATACTTTCCAGAAAATTTCCAATTTCTAAGAAAAGCACCACAAGAATTTCACAGGATGTAATACCCAACAAACATCCCTATTTTACATTGAAGATATATAATCGTGTGCGTGCTTATAATAATGTCCAAGTTCCTATTCTGATGATCGAATCCACAAGAAGAAAAAAACAATGCAAACTATAAAAAAAAAAAAATTCAAATGTAAATTTATGCAGAAAGCATAGCTAAGCAATTAATACCTTTAGAGTTGTAATACTGGTTTTCAATGGCAACATCTTCGTCATCTTGTTCTTCATCGGAGTATTCGAATCCATAATCCATTTCATCTGCATCTGCAAAAACCATAAAAAAAATGTAGATTGAATTTTGAGGTTGGAGTAAACTGAATTTTGGGTTTGGATTAAATTCAGTTTATCGATTTCAATTGAATTTAGGGTTCGAATATGATTTTCATTCAAATTAAACCTAGCAGCGTTGAAGAAGCTGTACCGGAACCCATCTGGACGTCTGCGAAATTCGATGGCGAAGCAATCAACAATGAAATATGTAAGATTTCGATCGAATTCTACCCACTGCTCTGCTGCATTTATTGTTGCCAAGCAGGGCAGAGCCGCGGCTGTTATTTGAGGTTTAACGGCGTAACAGTGGAGAAATAAACAACATACCCCTTTAATACCAAAGACAATGAACAGCATATATTTGCATTGCCACGTCATTGCAATGTAGACGCCATATGTTTTTCAGTGCCACGTCATTGTACCATGTAACGAGACTTTTTTCGGCTATAGCGTTTTGTACCATAGAAGAAGTTTAGTTGCTATGTCGCTCTTGTTGGCGTTTTATACCATTGAAGAAGTTTAGTCAATACGTCGCACTAACGTGATCTTGTTAGCGTTTTATATCATTAAAGAAGTTAGAAGTTTAGTCACTTTAGTTATGTGGCATTGACATGATTTTGTTTGTTGAGCATATTCATTCACCACTTTTATGTTATTTGGATATGCTTTACTAACATGGTTTGAACGGTTTCAAGTGAAGCACCTTAAACCATGTATAATGTTAAGAGTGTTTGTTTCATTCTAAGTGATGTTATGTCATTGCTATCCAACCATAGTTAACATTTTGTCATCTCTTTATAAGCAAGGGTATTTGAATGACGCACTGCCCAACACAAAACTATGTCGTTGTTCATCTAAGCCAACAATTGATAGTCCACCAGATCATCTCCCTACTTCGTTAGGCATTCACATATCGTCAATGCAATTATTAACATTGTTGTCTTCCCACAGAAAACACACATAATTCATCACATTATCAATCACATCATCCTCCTATGAACCCTGTTATGCATCACCTCATTGGTCATTTGCCATACTAGGCAATACATCCTTGATCCTCCTAATTTATGTTAGTACACCATCCTAACCATCTTATGGTTGCCACCTGTCACCAAGGCTACTAAAATCGTATGGACTCACTGTGTATCCTTAGTCATATTTACTCAACATGTCATACATCATGCCATTGCAAATGGCACCTTAAACCCAAGCATGCAAAAACCAAAACAATGCAATAAGCTTAATTTTATGTCTTTAAAACAAGATGTACTATGAATCGTTAATATTTTTTTCAATTTAAGTTTTATCAAGTGATATAGGCCGGTGGGTTAGCTCAAGTGGTTAAGAGTTGTACCTGAAAGCAGGAGGTCTCGGGTTCAAATCCCTCGGTTGGTTGTTGATAGCAATTATACTAGGGGGGCTCACTTGATGTCCACATCAGGTTAGGGTTCGCTTAACTGCTCCTGCATGGTTTAACTTGGGTACCATCCTCGAAATGAGGGGGAGTACTCGAAGGTTTCCTCGTGACTTGTTCCAAGGAAAAAAAAAATTATCAAGTGATGTCATAATATATTTTTTTTCAAATGTGGTAAAACCTATCATAACTAAGTTGTCAAATTGGTAATGAGGACAACCATCATTGGTCATTATCCACACATGAGAGTTAACACATCATCATTATTCAAGGAAGCCACACCACCTAAAATAACCCACTAGTGTTCCATAAAGTGACAAACTTCCGCTCTTGCCAGACGCCTTTAAGCTTTGGGTCGTTAACCCATTTCCTTATATAAAAAATACAATTTATTAACGAATCAAATGTAATTTTTGGTCTTGGTCTTACTCCAAAACCAATGTGTGTGTGTGTGTATAATTGATGGACACTAATTAAAAATAACATTTTAAATGGTTTGATGAAATAAATATTTTCTTTTTACTAATAATTTATCTAAAATAATCAAATAAATAATATCCATATTTGTTTAATCATTTTATTATTATTATTATTATATGATGATGATAGTATTATTATTATATGATGATGATGATGATGATAGTTAATGTCCACTGAAACCAACTTGGTCTATTCGACCTTAAAAGGATTACTTGATTGTTGTAAAATTTTATGTTGATGCTCAAGAAGCTTAGAAAGAAGCATTCCTAGATTGTCATAGTGTTGACGGGTTAAAAGGTTAAGGAGGTTTGTATTGTAGCTAAGATTAGGAATCTACGATCTAATGTGGGTATATGCAAGGCATTCTAAAAGAAAGAGACTTTCATCCTCAACGCTCATAGTCCTGCATAGATGGCAAGTCTTATCCACTCACATTGTTTTAGGAATTATCCAACGTCATGTTTCACTATGAAGCTCATGAGAGTTCGTTCTTATCTTGACTATATTAATTTTTTTCATTGAACCAGTTAACACGGAGAGATTTTTTATCTTCCAAATTAGGGTTAATGACCTCCTTATAGTATCTTAATTTTCCTTTAGCCTCTTATTATTTCTCGCCCCACATTCTCTCTTTAAACTTATATGTGATAATATTTTTTATGTTATTGATATATTGCAAAATGGCATTTTCATAAATTCCCCAATGGTTTAACCAAGCTATGGCATCTTTATACTAGCCTCTTAGGCTTGAGCCGAAGTTGGTCTTGACTATATTTTAAAGCAATTTTAAGAAGTCTCTGGTCTTTAGTGTTATTTATCATGAAATTGTACCTCGGGTACCTGGTCATAGTGATGCTCTTGATGGGGGGAAGACCCGCTTCTAGAAGGAGAACAGGGTAAGTGTCTTGCCTTTAATTTTGAGGTTATATGTTATGAAACGGTTCTAGATTTGTTCAATCTTTTGCCAAGATTCTCTATAGATTTACAGTCCCAAACTTCACAATGGTATAAGATAATGGGAGTGACGAGAGTTTAAAAAATAAACTTATTTTTTCCCACTTCATAAGGTTTGATGATTTATAGTTGTTTTCAAGACCAAAATAAACTTTCCACCTTCCATTAATCATTTTCTCAATGGTATAGTTCCAATTGAGCTTGTCATGAATACCAATTCATAGATATTTGTAGGAAGACACTTCCTCCAAGTTGTTGTCGTCATATACAAAATTAGCACAAGTGACCTTCTTGGACTTGATAACCATAACTTTTGTTTTGTAAGTGTTAACACCCATGCCCATACTAGAGAAAAAATCTTTGAAAGTTCCTAAATGCTTATCAAGATCAAAGGGTCACCTTGCCATAAGAATGATATCGTCACCATAGAGAAGGAGGAGGATGACCATTCCAGCTAAGGTTGTTCCAGTGCAATCCGCTTCTTCTAAACAACTTTCTAGCTTATCGATGTATATGCCCAAAAGGGTAGGGGAGAGGGGGAAACCTTGCTTAACTCCAATATTATATTAAAAATATTTCAACCAACCCTCAGTGCTCTTAAATTTTGCAATGACAGTCTCGTACAATCTTATCGCAATAGTTCTCAACTCAAAAGGAACCTTTAGCTCTTGAATCTATTACACAAGTTATTTATAGGAACTGTACCAAAAGCTTTCGAAGCAACAAAAGATATTGGATTTACTATTACGACACTACTCTGCAATGATCCTAAATGTAACGAGGTGGTATGTGGTAGAGTGATGTCTTCTAAAACCCTCTTGACATTTAACCCACTTACCTTCACTTTCTATCCATGCGTTGATTTTCTTTTCTAAAATGATGTTGTAAAGATTGGCTAAAAGAGGGTTAATCATAATGATCTGATAATTAGAGGGGTTATTTTTATCTCCACTTTTAAATATAGGAAAAATGAGGCTTTGAGTCCAATGATTTTAACTATTAAAAATGAAGGAAAAAAAGTTCAACGATTCCCTTGTCCGACAAGTTTTTGACAGGAATCCAATGATTTCTTTTTAATCTAAAAACTGTGTGATCCAGATGGATATTGGTGGCCACCCACCTATTCCATTGGCTCAAAATGTTTTTTATATTTTGGCAATTTTTCAAGTCGGAGGATTACTGTAGATAGATATCGGTGACCACCCACCTATTCCATGAGCTCAAGACAATTTTTATGGGTTTTCGTGTTCAAAACTTTCAAGGCTGTTTTGATGCCTTAAACAACATTATTTTTGTGACACAACAATCCAAACATAGGTAAAGGCATGTCTATATGTCCAAAATGTGTTCTTGTCAGCTAGACCTTTCCAACGAGCTACCAAACTCCCTAAACGGAGATCGTATGCAAAAGTCATGCCCCTAAGAAGTTGACACATCAACTAACCACCTCGGGTCTCGCAAACTTTTTTATGGTTCATCTCCTAGGGTTAGGATTTTGGATGTTTAGGGATTTTTCCCCTCATGCTTATGATAAAAAGGATCTTTGGTCTCCTTTTGTAATCAGCTTGTCATGAATGACCATAGCCACCACGTCTCTTCTCATAGATATAGCCACCACCATTCTAGTTGCTTTTATTTTCAATCTTCTATTCCATTCATTTAAAAGAGCCTGAGTTTACTATATCGCTACGTTTCTTGCAACATATATGTGCACATTGTTCTATATATGCTCTTTCATTTAGATCTCACATAAATATAGATCCCTGTGTTATTTGAATCATGCTTCTAAGTGGATAAATGGATCTAATGCCCTCAAATACTCTAGGACGCCCAGCTTAAGCAAATTTAAACATTGTTATTCTAAAACAAAAAAAATTCAATAGATTCATGTGATAAAATGTTGTTGACAATGAACGAAATCATCGAATGTTAAGTTACATGGTGACAAAATACAAGATTTTTCCAAAATTTTGTCAACCAGAGGAGCATCAACAATGTTATCTAGGAATTAAAAGATAAAAATGGTGCTCTTTTATCTTATCAGTTGTCTTTAGAAGAAGGTGTTATCTATTTGATTAAAGAGGTGTATAAACAAGATGCAAATTCAAACTTGCTTGAACAATTAAAAGTGATTAATAAGTATCCCAGAATGTTCAGTTTGGAGGATGGTGTCTTCATTGGCAAAGAAGTGACCTTAGAAGAGATTAAAGGGCTTCTAAGTCATTTTTGTAAAGCTAAAAGTCTTGGTCGAGACGGTTGGATGAACGAATTTTTCCTTCACTTTTTATTATATTGTTGGTAAGTATATGTTGGAGGCTATGGAAGAATATCAAAAAAATGGTTGTTTCCCTAGGAACTTGAATTCTACGTATATTGCTCTCATTCCTAAGAAGGATAAGTTTGATTCCTTCAATGATTATAGACCAATATCCCTATGCAATCTGGTCTACAAAGTGATTGCTAAGGTCATATCTAATAGGATAAATCCCATTCTGTAGCAAAGGTTTTCTAAGGAGCAATTAGGTTTCTATCAAATAGGAAAATAATTGATTTTCTATCAAATAGGAAAATAATTGATGCCATTGGCGTGGTTCAGTAGTGTCTACATTCCATTAAACAAAGGAAATGAAGGATTTCATTCTGAAAATGAATCTTATTAAGGATTTTGACAAGGTTGATTGGTCTTTTTTACACTTTGTCCTAATTAAAATAGGGTTTCTCGTGGAGGTTGTAAATTGGATAACATGTATTTCAAGTGCAAACTTTGCCATTCTAATCAATGGTCATCCTACTACCTTTTTCAAAGGATACTGAGAGCTTCACCATGGTTGTCCTTTATCTCCGTTGTTGTTTCTTCTTATCGTTGAAGGTTAATTAATTAAGTCAACAAAAATGGGGAATCAAATTAAAGGCATATGATTCTCTCCCTCTCTATCATTTCTTGTCTGCTTTTGTGGATGATGTTTTAATTTTCGGAAAAGGATATGTCTAAGAATGGAGTATATATGTAGATCTCAACAATTCATTTTGTTATGCTTTAGGTATGTCTATGAGATCGGATAAGTCTTTGTTTCTTTATAATTGTCCTAGGGCGGATTTAGAAGAGGATATGTGTGAGCAGATTGCTAGTTTTTTGCCTTTTTCCAATGGTAAAAATTCAAATTGGGTTTAAATATCTAGTTTTTTTTAACCTAATGGCTATCATAAGAAAGAGTGGAATTGTCTAATTAAAAAGGTGGAAAGAAGAATACATAATTGGTCTTACAGATTTCTTTCCTTGGGCGGTAGACTAGTTCTCGCCAATTCAATCTTACAAAGTATCCATGTTTACTAGATTTCACCAGATATGGTTCTTAGATCGGTCCTGGAAATAATAAGAAAGATGATGTTCCAATTCATATTGTCTAGTAATTTAAACTCTTCAAATTTTCATTTAACTTCATGGCAGAGTATTTCCCTTCCCAAAAAATTGGGGGGTGGGGGTTGAAGTAGCTTTTATGGTTTGGTGATGCACTAAGTGTTAAAACCCTTTGGAGGGCCTTATTTGGTGACAGCCTTTGGAGTGAGGTTTTGAAAAGTAAATACATAAAATATGCTTTCATCTCACAGTGGCTTTGCAATACTTCAAGTTTTAGTTCCAACTCTTCTATTATCTGGAAAGGTCTGTGTAGAAGTTTCTCGGTATTGAAAAAAAGGTTATGTTAGAATGTGGGACGAGGCTGGGCATTCAATATTTCTTAGGAATTGATCCTATGTTGGATTGGGGAGGGGGTATTTCAGCTATCACAACCTTTAGTTTCTTTTCTCCACTCTTTGAATATCTAGGTGTTAGCACGAATCTAAAAGATTTGGGATCTAGTGTCTTCTTCCTCTTTATGGTACTCGTCATCAAATATGGGTTTTACAGGTTTATTGGCAGATGAATGGGATAAGTATGTCCTTTCCCTTAATGTTGCAAGGATTAAATTATCTAAAGTTTAGGACATCCTTGTTTGGGACTGGAAGGATTATAATGGTAAAATTTCGGCAAAAAAGGCTTATGATTTCATCATCTCATAAAATATGCAATTTTTTCCTAATTGGTGGGCTCAAAAATTGCAAGTGGAGGATCCCTACACAAATTAGTTGTTTTGTATGGCTTTGTTTGGAAAATAAGATCCTTGCTTGGGATAATCTTACCAAAAGAGGATCCTGCACCCTCGGGGTTTATCCTCTTTGTTTTGTTGCAAATGAGTCTGTAAACCATCTTTTTGTTACTTGTCTCTTTATTAGCAGGGTTTCAAAAAAATGCCAAGAAATTTTGAATTTATAGAAGTATGGAAGAATATAAAATTCTAGGACATCATGAATGCTTGGTTTAGCAAAAAGGTTAAGTTTAAAGAACTTCCCATCTTTGTAATATGGGAAGTATAGAAGTATAGGAGTTGATTAATTTTCGAAGGGAAGCATTCTGCCTTTTTTCATGTTAGTCTCAAAGCTATTGGCATTTTCCTGGAGTTTCATAAATCAAAGTTAAAGATTAAAAATAGATTTTTTTTGTGCAACCATAGTTTGATGAATCTAGTTTAGTGGGTTTCTTTGATGGTGCGCAAAATAAGGGTGTATGAGGTGTTGGTTTTTTTCTTAAAATTAAAAGCGATCATCACATTAAACTTAAGTTGGGATTTGGTGATGGTACTAACACCAAGGTTGAATGGTTGGCTTTATGGTGTCTCTTATGGTTTGTCGGTATAAGAGGTGTTCAATTTCTTCACGTGGTTGGAGATTCCAAGGTTATAACAGATTGGGTTTCTGGGAAATCTAGTCTAAATGTCCTTCATCTATCTCATTGGATGAGAAGGATTATGGATCTTGTTAGATTTTTATCATTTAAGCTAGCATTATCTTAGGATATTATCTGAGAGAATAACATGCACAACAATAAACACAAGAGACAAGAGACACAAAGAATTTTCCTCGGGGAAACCATAAAGGAGAAAACCCCGCAACTTCCTCGAAGATAGAATGAGCACCAATGGCAGCAGTAAAACCCGAAAACATAAAGATGATCTCCAATAGCTTGTTCTCTCTCTCTCACTCATGCACCCCAATGAGTGAATGTGTGTGTGATAAATAGAGAGATTCACTCTCTATTTATATTCTTTCGTTCACTTAATGTCCACTTCAACATGTTGGCCCCACTTAATAATTACTTACTAGGGCTGACATCTCTAGGAGAGTCTAATAACCCTAGTGCACCACAACTGTGGGGACTTGTCCCTCCGATCAACAAGGAGGGTTAACCTTGACACAATTGTGGGGACTATTGCCCTGACTTACAATGGAGGGTTAACCTCAATGACTTTACATGACTTGTTTACATTATTGAATCTCTCGATCAAAACATCAGGGCATGGCATGACTCAATTACATTATAGATAATTCCCAGAATAAACATCGGGGTACAATACATAAGATATACAAGTGAATACATTCTGAAGTTACAAATACATCAACACTCCCTCTTAACTAGGAAGGTATTCTCTCGACACAATTTATCACCACAAGTCTTCTTCTTTGTATCATCTGGATCATCATCAAGTCATCTTCATTGTCAAGTCATCTTCATCAAGTCTGGATCATCATCAAAACTGGATCATCATCAAAGCTAGATCATCGTTGGATCATCATCATCATCAGTGCTTCCGCTATCTCAATCAAATGGTGCTATCTCTTCATTCTTCTCGTCACGGGAAGTTCTACAGAGCCAGCCCTTTTTCATGAAGGTTGTAGGCCTAGCCTCTAAGTAGGTCTTCATATTCTTCAACACTTATATCTAACTGAGTTAGAAAGGCTCGCCCAGCACTTATATCTGACCATGATAGGAAACTCATTCACACATCATGTCAGAAAGGCTATGTGATTACATCTGACCATGATAGGAAACTCATTCACACATCATGTCAGAAAGGCTCTCCAACACTTATATCTGACCATGATAGGAAACTCATTCACACATCATGTCAGAAAGGATATACACTTACATCTTACCATGATAGGAAACTCATTCACACATCATGTCAGAAAGGCTCTGCACTTGCATCTGACCATGATAGGAAACTCATTCACATATCATGTCAGAAAGGCTCTGCACTTACATCTGACCATGATAGGAAACTTATTCACACATCATGTCAGAAAGGCTCTCAGTCCCAGACTAAAATTCCTGGTAATTGAATAGGTGCCTCCATTCTCCCAAAGAATGGCCTCTCAGCACTTAAGTTGAGCTTCAGTCCCATACTTAAATTCCTAGTAACTGACCAGGTGCCTCCATTCTCCTAGAGAATGGTGTCTCAGCACTTAAGCTGAGCTTCAGTCCCAGACTGAAATTCCTAGTAACTGACCAGGTGCCTCCATTCAAAGAATGGCATTCAACGCTTATATCTGATCATGTGAGAACACATCTCACAGTCACCTCAGAATGGCTCAACACTCACATCTGACCATGGAAGGAACCAATCCTCTCACCATGACAGAATGGCTCAGCCCTTGCATCTGACCATGGAAGGAACCAATCCTCTCACCATTTCAAAATGGCTCACGGACTCATTACTTCCCCTTGGAGGGAACCTCGATCTAGAGAACACTAAGCTTCTCTCTGAAGTACTCAAACTTCACTCTGGCCAATGGCTTAGTCAACACATCAGCTATCTATTCGTCCGCCACAACATACTGGAGCTTCACTGCTCCTCTCTGCACCATATCCCTGATATAGTGATATTTGATCTCAATATGCTTCGACTTGTCATGGAACACCGAGTTCTATGACAACTTCACACAACTTTGGTTGTCACAATATATACAAGTAGCATCTAACTGAAGATCAAACAAATCAGATAGTAGATTCCTCAGCCATACTGCCTCACAACTAGCTGAACAAGCTGCGGCATACTCTGCCCACGTAGGACTGCTTCCTGCTAGACCAAGAGATCACACCTAATCCCATACTGAAGCAACACCCTGAGGTGCTCTTTCTATCGATGGCACTACTTGCCCAATCTGAATCAACATAACCTTCCAGGTTAATCTTCTAATCAGCCTTATACTTGAGCCCATAATCAATTGTACCCTTTAGGTACCTCAGAATATGCTTTGCAACAATCAAGTGAACATGTCTCGGATCTGTCAAGAATTGGCTCAAGGTGTTCATAGCAAAGCAAATATCTGGTCTCGTATTCGTTAGGTACATCAAGGACCCAATCATCTGACGATACATCGTGGCATCAATCGACTCAGATGAAGCATCACTCAATAGCTTCAGGTTCAATACCATAGGTGTGGTCATAGCCTTACAATCCATCATCCTAAACCTATTCAGGATCTCTACTGCATACTTCCCTTGTCCACACCTCCATGCCTAGAATGTAGTGCATCATCCCCAAGTCCTTCATCTCGAACTCGGCAGCAAGTCTCCTTCTTGCAACTTTAATGAGTTCCTCTTTTCTGTCAAGAACAAGTCATTGACATATAACAAGAGCATCATTGGTCTTCCACCTTCAACCTTGAAGCAAAGGTAAAGCTTAGAGTCATCAGTAATCTGTCCATCCTGTCGTACCATGTTGAACCTCAGGATATTCTGCAGTCACTCCCTCTGAAGCAAAGCATCATACTCCCTCTATCTTTCGTATTGAAACATTATGTACTAGAGTGACAAGTAGCTTCCTCTGCTACTAACATTCTATGTATCCATCTAGGGTCACTAGATACCAAGATCCTCTATCTTGAACTTTTCAAAATTTCTTCTCGCACCCATCTGTGAGCTTGTCATCCTCTATAGATTTTCATCTTCAACCTTGTAGCAAAGGTTCAGATATTCATCAAGCTCCTCATGTATGTGTTATCCCATGGGTGTCTTATGAGCTCGTATAAGGCCTTCCTTTATTTGCACACATGATTCTTCCTGTCATGTGTCTTAATTTCTGGTGGCTGCAAATGTATCTTCGTAGTCTATGCCTTCTTTTCATGAGAAGCCTCGTGCTACGAATCTTGCCTTGTATCCCACGATGTTTCCAACTACTGCATGATGGAACTACGAATTTCCCTTCACATATCGACACTGCATCCTAAACATCATTCTTCTTGAACTAGTCTTCCCTTTCTTCTTGGTTACTTCTTCATAGCTGGAAGGTTCTGCATCAATGATGTTGCTGCATTCGTCATATTATTCTTCATCTTGAACTATTGTTACTTGTTCTTTGGAACAAGTCTCATCCTTCTTTGCTTGTAGGTGATTATGTATGCGATCTTTCCTACAAGTCAAATGCATTTGTATGGTTAGAAACATTTCATAAGGCATATTCATAATGGCAAATTCTTATGCATAAATATATGATCATGCAACTATTTTAGCCAATACAACATTCATCCATATCTCACGGAAACTTTCTAAATGCCTTCCATCTCTACCAGGACAACAGTGAGATTGTGCACTAATCCAATATGTCATTAAAGAGGTTTCATTCTAGATAAGTAGCAATGGAGAGTGGTATAGCACCATGAGCTACTTACCCATCACATGCATATTGGTAATATACCGTCATTAATGCAAACATTCTATCATGTCAGGAGATCCTCTTACTGTTTTTGGATTTTGCTTTTGGTGCTGATTCTATCTCTGAGGAAGTTGCAGTGTTTTCTCCTTTATGGTTTCCCCAAGGAAAAACTTTGTTTTCATTGTCTCTTATGTTTGATTGTTGCGCTTGTTATTCTCTCAGTTAAAGATCTTAAGATAATGCTAGCTTGAATGATAAAAATCTAACATGGTATCAGCGCAACCTGAGAAGAAGACATTATGCAGTTGCAGAAGCTAGGGATTCTTACTTTTTGGGTCTCTCTCCACAATCCATCACCAAAAGTATGCTAGGCTGACTCTCCATTGAAGGGCGCATCTTTCTGTCGAAGTGGAATTTGATTCTGGGCATTTTCGGATTTTAGTACGGGAAATTAGGGCTTTTTACAGAAGAGGAATTTTTGAGTGATCCCGGCAAAGGATTTTTCTCCTCATCAAAATTGAAGTTTAGAGACCTGGGTCGAGATTTTTGGTTGAGTGAAACTCCGATAAAGTTAAACCCTAGTTTGACCTCGACCTTGAAAAACCCTAAAATACTAAAACTAATAAGTTTTGATACATTCACTATATCTTGGGATTGAAGAAGTATCAAGGGATGAAACTCTCATAGGCCAAAGATAAGTTCCTGATGTACACTGTGTCCAAGTTTCAACCTCAGATTCACTATATTCTAGGAGATATGATTCCTCCAAGTTAGGGTTCCAGCCTCTCCTAGGATTCCTTCCCAAACAGGACACCTGGGGAGAATTGCTATATCTCAGGATATGAAGGTCCAAATGAAATTTCTGAAGATGTTCCAAAAAGGGAATGGACTATTATTTCTGTGGTCAAAGGTTTAGATGAAGAATATGAAATAGTGACACGTGACAGTCTGTACAACTTATCTATGTTGAACAGTCCTGAAACATGTCACCTTGGGAAAATGCTCATAAGTCCCAATTGGCGAAACCAATGATGATGAAACCTGTGGTGTTGGAATAAGGGCAGGTGGGGATACCTCAGTGCAAAGTTTTAGACACAAAGCAGTAGTAATTTTGGAGATACCATAGAAACAGTATCAGGCATTTCTGCAGAAGAAATTGGAAAACTAGGGTTTCCTGTTCCGGGAGCTTCCCTCCACTCTTTTCAGAAAAGGAGTACATTAGACAGATCAACTTGAAGAGGTCTATCTTTCTATCCAATCAGATCTGAAAGATTCCAAATTTTTAAAATTAGGGTTTCTCTGGCAAACCCTAGATCATCCAGCTCCATAACCAAGACGGACACCTCAAATCAGTAAGATCTAATCTTTTGTTATTTTCATTTGAGGTTCTCATTTCAAAGTGATCTATCACATCAGCTTGAGGATAAGCTTTGTGAACTTGACAACTTCCAAGCATGGATGTATATGATCTCTCTAAAGAAAATGAATTGGACACCTACATAAGTAGAGAGGTTCCAGTTCCATAGGGAGATGAGGCTAAAAGCCTTACACAAGAAGAACTTGGTCAGGGACAAGAAGATAATTGATGATTCAATCACGAATCACCTTATACCACAAGTGTCTTCCCTAAAGACACTGGAAGAGATGTTTGATTCCTTGGCCAAGCTATTTGAAGGGAAGAACATAAATCGGAATATGACTTAGAGACCATACAATCATACTTTACGAGGGTCTCTCAAATCAAAGAACAACTTGTAGCAGTAGAAGAAGAAGTGGAGAATGCAGAAGTGATGATAGCCCCCTTGAATGGCCTCCCAGGATCATGGGATTCATTCATTGGAGAAATGTGTGCCAGAAGGAAGTGATTACTTTCAGCAAACTCTGGGAAGAAGAAGAAGCTCAACTCATAATAAGAGAAGAGAAGATGGGAGCAACTGAAGATCAAGCTCTCACCATCCAAATAAGATCCCTCAAGCGATGAGGAATACGAAGGACTCAACTCTTGAAGAAACTCTTATCCATATTAGCATTTGGATAAGAAATGATGAATGAAGAAGATGATGAAGCTGATGAAGCTGAAGGCTCAAGAAGGAGTCTACCCATGAAACAAATAAAGATAAGTATTCAATTGTCATTTCATGATATTGTTTTGTTATGCATTTGTTTATATTTATTTGATGTATTATGCATGATAGACTGTTTGCATTAATCACAGTATACTACTAATACACATGTGATGGGTATACTACTAATACACATGGTGCTATACAACTCTCCATTGCTACTTATCTAGAATGAAGCCTCTTTGCTGACATATTGGATTAGTGCACAATTTCAATGTTGTCTTGGTAGAGATGGAAGGCATTTAGAAAAGTTTCCGTGAGATATGGATGAATGTTGTATTGGATAACATAGTTGCATGATCAAATATTTATGCATAAGAATTTGCCATTATGAAATGTTTCTAACCATACAACTAATGCATTTGACTTGTAGGAAAGATCACGTACAATCACCTACAAGCAAAGAAGGACGAGACTTGTTCCGAAGAACAAGTGACTACAGTTCAAGACGAAGAATAATATGACAAATGCAGCGACATCATTGATGCAGAACCTTCCAGCTATGCAGAAGTAACCAAGAAGAAAGGGAAGGAGTGTACCAGTTCAAGAAGAATGATGTCTAGGATGCAATATCGAGCCCTGAAGAGAAGTTCGTAGTTCCATCATGCAGTAGATGGAAATATTGTGGGATATAAGGCAAGATTCATAACATGAGGCATAGACTATGAAGAGAAATTTGCAGCCACTAGAAATACACATGACATGTAGAATCATGTGTACAAATGAAAGAAGGCCTTGTACGAGCTCAAAAGAAACCCATGGGATAACACATACATGAGGAGCTTGAAGATCACCTAGAGTGATGAAGATCTTAATCTTTGCTATAGGTTGAAGATGAAAGCCTCTAGAGGATGACAAGCTCACAGATGGGTGCGAGAAGAACTTTTGAAAAGGTTAAAGATAGAGGATCTTGGTATCTAGTGACCCTAGATGGATACATAGAATATTAGTAGCAGAGGAAGCTACTTATCACTCCGGTACAGAATGTTTCAGTGCATAGAGTACAAAAGACAAAGGGAGAATGATGCTCCACTTCAGAAGGAGTGACTGCAGAAGATCCTGAGGTTTGACATGTTACAACAGGATGGAAAGATTACTGATGACTCTAGGCTTTACTGAGAGTAAATCGGATTCCAACCTTTGCTTCAAGGTTGAAGGCAAAAGACCAGTGATGGTCCTGTTATATGTCGATGACTTGTTCCTGACAGAAAAGAGGAACTCATTAAAGTTGCAAGAAGGAGACTTGCTGCCGATTTCGAGATGAAGGACTTGGGGATGATGCACTACATTCTAGGCATGGAGGTGTGGACAAGGGAAGTATGCAGTAGAGATCCTGAAGAGGTTCAAGATGATGGAATGCATGACCACACCTATGGCATTGAACCTGAAGCTATTGAGTGTTGCTTCATCAGAGTCGATTGATGCCATGATGTATCATCAGGTTATTGGGTCCTTGATGTACCTGACTAATACGAGACCGGATATTTGCTTTGTTGTGAACACCTTGAGCCAGTTCCTGACGGATCCAAGACATGTTCACTTGATTGTTGCAAAACATATTCTGAGGTACCTGAGGGGTACAGTTGATTATGGGCTCAAGTATGAGGCGAAACAGAAGATTAACCTGGAAGGTTATGTTGATTCAGATTGGGTAGGCAGTGCCATTGATAGGAAGAGCACTTCAGGGTACTGCTTTAGTATGGGATCAGGTGTGATCTCTTGGTTTAGCAGGAAATAGTCTTGCGTGGCACTGAGTACAGCTGAATCAAAGTATGTCACAGCTTGTTCAGCTAATTGCGAGGCAGTATGGCTGAGGAAGCTACTTTCTGATTCATTTGATCTCCAGTAGGATGCTACTTGTATATATTGCGACAACCAGAGTTGTGTGAAGTTGTCTGAGAACCCGGTGTTCCATGACAAGTCGAAGCATATCGAGATTAAATATCACTATATCAGGAATATGGTGCAGAGAGGAGCAGTGAAGCTCCAGTATGTTGCGACGAACGAACAGATAGCTGATGTGTTGACTAAGCCATTGGCCAGAGTGAATTTTGAATACTTTAGGGAGAAGCTTGGTGTTCTCCATATTGAGGTTCCCTCCAAGGGGAAGTGATGATTCCATGAGCCATTCTGACATGGTGAGAGTATTGGTTCCTTCCATGGTTAGATGTAAGGGCTGAGCTATTCTGTCATGGTGAGAGGATTGGTTCCTTCCATGGTCAAATGTAAGTGCAGAGCCTTTCTGACATGATGTGTGATGAGTTTCCTATCATGGTCAGATATAAGTGTTGAGCCTTCTAACATGGTTTGCGATGAGTTTTCGACCATGGTCAGATGTAAGTGCTGGGTGGGCCTTTCTGAATCTGTCAGATATAAGTGCTAAATAAGATGAAGACCTACTTGGAGGCTAGGCCTACAACCAACATGAAAAAGGGCCGGCTCTGTAGAACTTCCTGTGACGAGAAGAATCAAGAGATAGCACCCGTGATGATGACCAGTGATGATCCAACAGTGATGATCCAGATCGAGTGATGATCCAGATCCAGATGAAGATGACTTGAAGATGAAGATGACTTGAATATGAAGATGACTTGAAGATGAAGATAATACAGATGATATAGAGAAGAAGATTTATGCTGATTACATCGAGAGAATACCTTCCTATGTAGAGGGGGTGTTGATGTATTTTTAACTTCAGAATGTATTCACTTGTATATATTATGTATTGTACCTCGATGTTTATTCCGGGAAGTGTCAGTAATGTATTTGAGTCATGTCATGCCTCGATGTTCCTATCGGGAGATTCAATAATGTAAACAAGTCATGTAAAGTCATAGTGGATAACCCTCCTTATTGTTCAAGGGTTAAAGTCCCCACAGTTGTGGGGCACTAAGGTTATTAGACTCTCCTAGAGAAGTCGACCCTAGGTGAGTTAATGTAAGTCTGGTCATTAGTACCCCAGTTGTGGTTACTCGAGCCTACATAACAGAGTTAAAGGTTAAGTGAATGAAAGAATATAAATAGAGAGTGAGACTCTCTATTTATTACACATTTCACTCACACTCAGTTGCAGTGCATAACTGAGAGAGAAGAAGTTGTTGGGACAAGAGAGAGAGAGACTACTGCTATCGGGAGATCATCTTATTATTTTTGGGTTTTGCTTTTGGTGTTGATTCTATCTCTGAGGAAGTTGCGGGGTTTTCTCCTTTATGGTTTCCCCAAAGAAAAACTTTGTGTTCATTATCTCTTATGTTTGATTGTTGTGCTTTTTATTCTCTCAGTTAAAGATCTTAAGATAATGCTAGCTTGAATGATAAAAATATAATAACATATTTCTTTTTTCTATCTCTAAAAGTGTAAATTCCCATCCATTTTTTTTCTTCCAAAAGGAGCGAGTATCCCTCTTTAAAAGTTTGGATGCCCACCTTTTCAATAAGGAGTGCTTTGGCTTTTGCAGCCACCTTAAGTGGTAGATTCTCACTATTATTGAAGATTTGATCATTTATGGCCAGCCAAATATTCCAGCACACATATTTGGGAATTGCTACCCAAATTTTACTCCAAGCAGACTTACCTTGACTTAAATGAGGATATCTCATTTTTCAATTGGAGAAGAGCGTTACGAGCGGGATTTTCTCTGAAGAAGGGACACTGAGGCCATGGAGAGTGAGATACCAAACTTCCTGGGCGTAATTACAATCCACAAACAAATGATCACTAGTTTTTTAATCATTGCAACACATGGGGCATCTGTGAGGGCCAATTATGTCACGTTTTGTCAAATTTTCTCCTGTTAAAGCCTTTATGTGCATTAGAACCCAAAAAAATAAGTTTATATTGGGCAGAATGATGGAATCCCATACTTGCTTCTAGAACTCGACAAGGAGAGTCTGCACTTGATGTGTTTGCAGAGAAGCATACCCTTGTGCAATCGTGAAACTTTCCTTTTTCTCCCATCCCCAATGATCCTTCTACTGCAAGTGAACCGATGCCAGATCCGAGAGTGCAGAGAGAAGGAGCATTTTTTGCTTTTCCAGTTGTTGTGGTAATCATGGAATGGACCATGCTTTCCAGCTCCCAATGTCATCCCACAACGATATTGAAGCCAGCGTGGTATATCCCTGCAATTTTAACCACTCACAGGCCCCTTTAATCTCTTCCACGCTATCGAGAGCTAGGTGTCCCATGATTTTATCTTGCCACAACAATGTTCCTTACCCATTACGAGGGATACGGTACAAGTTTTTTTGGAAGAAGTCCAGCCCCCTCCTGCAGAGATTCCATGTGCTAGTTCCTTTGGGAATTTTGACAGCTTGAAGGTTACGAAGAGATTCACCTTTCAAATACTTCTTCTTCAAGATTATACTGACAAAGTGCCCGTTGTTTGAGTATAAATTCCAGAGGATTTTACCTCCCATTTCCATGTTCATGAGCCCCAGATCACGAATCCGCAATCCTCCTTCTGTTAGCGGTCGTTTGATTATATCCCACTTTACCAATAGAAAATCGTGGATTATCTTGGAGACATGTTCCATGATCCATTTCGAAGCCAATAAAAAAGAAGCTTGGTAAATTGTCAAAGAGGAGAGAACCGATTTCACTAACGTGAGTTCACCAGCTTTGGTAAGCCATTGGCCACCCCAAGCTTTGATTTTGGATTTCAATTAGCTTAGCACTTCATCCCACAGTGAAGCTTTGTTAGAGCCCAGAGTTAAGGGGAGTCTTAGGTATTTGATTTTTTCCCATGTTGCAAAGCCAACAAAGCTCAAATAGTGTGCAATTTGGTGGGTATCTCTCTGCTTTGCATTCCAACAATACACAACGCTCTTCCTTTTGTTGATGAGGGCTCCGGATATGCTGCAGAAATCTTGGAGAATTCCATTGAAAACCTTGGCTATCTTGATTGAGGATCCCCCCAAAAACAGTGAATCATCTGCAAATAGTGTGTGGTTTATAGGCTCAATGTATTTCATTATCCTTATACTTGGAGTTGTCCTAAGATTTTGTTATGTTGTTAGCTTTCTACTCAACGAGTCAGCCATCAAAATGTAGAGAAAAGGAGAGAGGGGCCAACCTTGCCTTTTCCCCTCGAGGCTTGAAAATAACTAGTCGGTCTGCCATTTACAAATGGAGTTGTCCATGGTTTTTTTGTGCAAGCTTTGATCAAGTTAACAAAATTAGTGCTAAACCCGAAGGAGAGAAGAAATTTATAAAGAAAAGAGTGACTTACCTGGTTGAATGCATTTGCCATGTCGAGCTTTATTATCATTCCTCGTTCCTTCTGTTGGTAACTAGAGTGGATGGCTTCTTGCACTTGGATCACGTTATCAATGATGTGTCTCCCTTTGACAAAACCTCCTTGGCTGGGTGAGATGAGTTTCCCAAGAAGGGGTTTAATTCTATTTCCCAGTAGTTTGGACATAATTTTGTAAGAAGCGTTGAGGATTTTTAATTATTTTAAAGTGTTATTTGGTCTTCTCCTTTTCTACCTCCTTTTTTTTGTATGAGAAGAGTTATTGTGAATGGAAACATTTTTATGAGTGAAATTTAGGTCCATTTACAAAGTAGAGAGAGTGGTTTATTTAAGCATGGTCATTGTAGTGGGTTATTTCTAAGAGGTGTTAAATTATCTTTGGTATAGGTAGCGCTAATGGATATACAAATATCATGATTTAGATTTGGTTAATCAATAGACAATATGGATTCAAATAAGCAAAAGAGTTTGACAAGGTTTATGGACTATTATGTTTTGTATGGTTCTTTTCTCATTTGTTTTACTTTCTCTTTTCTTCTCAATGGTATGCAAAAGTTGCAACGCTAAATTTCTTCTTCTAGTGTCTTATTTAATCCATTCATGGTTGTTGTCAATCATTATGTTTTCAAAGATCACAACAATTCTTGATTTTCGGTCTACAAAACTTGTACAAGATGTTTTGCATATATCTAGGCTATCACTACAAATAGTTAAGTACGAATTAATTTGTGGGCTTGTAAAGCTATAGGTCATATTAATACTTTGTGTTTTTATGATCATAGTCATTATATTGCAGGATGTAAGTGGCACTGCATTCTATTTTACATGTTGATTATTTAGTGCTTAGAAATGGACATTTCATTTGAATTACTCAGTTATTGTAGTTACTTTTCTAAATTCCTTTAACAACCTAAATTGGAAGGTGTTGAAGATGGATTTCCACATTCGTCTGAAGGATCATGCTTCAAGAAAAATATTATAACCACAAAACTTTTTAATTCTATGGACTTTAATGTGTTAGATAGATTTTGCGTCTTGGAATCCTTGTGGCTCTATTGATTTATTGCGCCTAGAGGCGCTCTACAGCCCAGTATGGGGGAGATCTTGTCATGTGATGTAACGTTACTAACATGTCGGCAAAAAATAATAGTGAAAGTGAATATTATGGGGGAGATCTTGTCACGTGATGTACGTTACTAACATGTCGGCAAAAAATAATAGTGAAAGAGAATATTATGGGGGAGATCTTGTCACGTGATGTACGTTACTAACATGTCGGCAAAAAATAATAGTGAAAGAGAATATTATGGGGGAGATCTTGTCACGTGATGTACGTTACTAACATGTCGGCAAAAAATAATAGTGAAAGAGAATATTATGGGGGAGATCTTGTCACGTGATGTACGTTACTAACATGTCGGCAAAAAATAATAGTGAAAGAGAATATTATGGGGGAGATCTTGTCACGTGATGTACGTTACTAACATGTCGGCAAAAAATAATAGTGAAAGAGAATATTATGGGGGAGATCTTGTCACGTGATGTACGTTACTAACATGTCGGCAAAAAATAATAGTGAAAGTGAATATTATGGGGGAGATCTTGTCACGTGATGCAACGTTACTAACATGTCGGCAAAAAATAATAGTAAAAGTGAATATTATGGGGGAGATCTTGTCACGTGATGTAACTTTACTAACATGTCGGCAAAAAATAATAGTGAAAATGAATATTATGGGGGAGATCTTGTCACGTGATGTAACGTTATTAACATGTCCGCAAAAAATAATAGTGAAAATGAATATTATGGGGGAGATCTTGTCACGTGATGTAACGTTATTAACATGTCCGCAAAAAATAATAGTGAAAATGAATATTATGGGGGAGATCTTGTCACGTGATGTAACGTTATTAACATGTCCGCAAAAAATAATAGTGAAAATGAATATTATGGGGGAGATCTTGTCACGTGATGTAAGTTACTAACATGTCGGCAAAAAATAATAGTGAAAGTGAATATTATGGGAGAGATCTTGTAACGTGATGTAACTTTACTAACATGTAGGCAAAAAATTATAATGAAAGTGAATATTATGGAAGAGATCTTGTAACGTGATGTAACGACAATGATTTCCTTATTTACAGTGCCAGCCCAGTATTTATGAATGAAGCCATGTGAATTTGCCACCCAAAGAATTGCCACTTCAAAGAACTGAAGCCATGTGAAGCCAACAGCCAAGCTTTATCGCCAATAAATTTCTTCGAGAGAACAGGCAACCTGTATGGAGAAAGAACTTCGGTAGTGTATGGATCTGTTCGATTTACATGGGCACAGATAATAGAGCGCTGCCGCAGGCTTGCTTCAGTGATTCGATCTCTAAATATCATAACAGGAGAAGTTGTAAGTTGTAAACGGTTCTATGGCTTAAAAATGATCATCCCAAGCAAAGCTGACTTTCTCATAGCGGGAAACCCTGCGTAGTAAGCTATGGGCGGGAGATGCAGCACCTGTATTGGTTGCAGGGTAAAGTTACATCCGATGGCGACAACACAATTACTATGAGGAGGATAATGTCACCGATGATTGAAATAAATCGGGAGTATTATGGATGGGCAGTACTTGGCGGCTTCATATACGCAGCAGGCGGTTGGAGGTCTAAGGATCGAGACCAACCTCTCCGCAGTGCTGAAAGATTCGACATGGAGAAGCAGCGCTAGGAGGAACTCCCATCGATGGAGGAGGCAGAGGAGTTCTGTCAAGGACTCGCCATGAATGGAAAATTTTACGTTATGGGAAGCTTCCGAATTATTAGTGACAATGGCGATGGCCATGGCCGCGGCGTCGCAATGCTACAGTGTTTCGATCCAAAAACGGGAAGATGGTCCCTGTTCGAGAAACTATATATTAAAAATAATATTTATTATCAGAGTCCAGTCGTGGCAGTTGTGGGAAATAAATTGTACGTTTCACAGAAGGGCCAGAATTCAGTGTGGAAATATGATGAAATGTCTAAAAATGTTTGGAGAGAGGCCTTGTTTTTCGATCAAAGCATTTCGGGCATGGCCTTCGTACGTGAACAACTGTGGGTGATGCTCATGTGGAAATGGTCGTCCACGAAGCATCCGACGTGGGTTGAATTGAACATGGCGATAAATCCCAAGGCAGGTAACGAGCATGTGAGACACTCCCTTTCGTGTGACTTCAACACGGCTTTTCAAAAACTTCCTGTTGATATAGGGTTCCAGTTCCTGTTTTTGATAAGAAAATCTACCCATCTTGTAACATGGAGAGTAGAGCCCGTGTGAACTCAAGTCTAAACCTGCCATCAAAATCTGGTAAGTTTTTGGTTGGAACTTGGTGATGTTTTTTTATCTTGGAATCCGAATTTGGTGTTGTTTAAATGGAGACTCTGGATGCATAAATGAATTTATCCGGTCATCATTTTGACTTTCTGGTCAGTTTATTGGAATTTTTTTAATGGAATTCTAGTCCGCTGGATGCATAAATAAATTTAGCTAACTCAAAGCATTCATATTCTACCTAATTAAACATTAATAGTGTAACTTTTTAAAAATTCTTGCAGTACCATGATTTTGATCGCAGAAAATGGCCTGTGTGCTTTCCATTTACCTGTGGAGTCCTTGGCTGTCATCGAAATCTCATCACAATAGTAATCCATCTGCCGATGAGCCATCAGTCGTTGGATTAAGAAGCTTCATATTAGTTTTCAACCATTCACAGTGCGCTAATTAACAATCCTTGATTCATTTTCCACGAAGGTATCATTATGTTGGGAGAATCTTGTGATATTTCATAAATTCTTGGTAACTCTGCCTCCTTGAACATCGGCCAAATATATTTTTTAAATAAATTCATTTTTAAAAGTAAATTAGTATAATCATAAGTAGAGTGGTTTTTAAATAGATACAATTAATGGTTTAATTTTATAAAAATAAGTGATTGTTATAGTAATAATGATAATTTATTTTTAAGGTTACTGTCAAGAGAGACACCAAATTGGTAATAGATACAATTAACCACTTAATTTTATGAAAACACAAAATATTTGGGATAGTGATAGTGAATATTATGGGAGAGATTTTGTAACACAATAAAAAAATAATATCAATTTCAGAACGTTATTTTTATTAATAAAACTAAATTTTCTAATAGGCCAAAATAAATGTCGGCCACTAAAACAATCTAATATGGGGGAGATGTTGTAATCTTCCTACCTAACAAAACAATAAAAAAGTAAGCAAAAAAATGTTGGCCTTGCACATGGTTTTAAAACTATGTGCAAGGCATTCCAAACAACCCATGGTTTTATTGTACATGGTTTAGGAGGGCCTTGCAAATGGTTTTAAGACCATGTGCAAGGCCTCCTAAACAACCTATGATTGTAGGAGGGCCTTGCATATGATTTTAAAACCATGTGTGGAGAAATGATGCAATGTTCATTCCTAACAAAATAAAAAATATTATATGTCGGCCATAAATAATATTAAATATTAATAATAATAAAATTATATGTGGACCTTAAATAAAAAGATGTGTCTTTTGGTTTGGATCAAATCAATGGATACCTAAGAAGAGGTTTGCACCTCGAAATATTTGATCCATCTAGGCGCTTGATAGAGCCTAGGATTTGGATCTACACTGGTTTAAGTAGATCCAACCAACTATGCTTTTGCACCAAAGGTTTATGGCAATGGATTTGATTTTCATTCGTTGTTATTGGGCATAGCGATATGAACAAGTCCATGGCCTAACTTCTATGTGATGATCGTCCTTTTTTTTATAATGCTAGTAAATTTTAATAATGATAATAGTCATTCTTATTATTACTACTTAAACTTAAGTCACTTCATGGGTCATTTTAACTTGTTATATTGAGTATGCAGATTGAGTTTACCCATCAGCGAAGGTAGAATCCATTGATCCACCACCGGGAGCACCTCCTCGGGGGTTATATGGGCTAAACAGTCGAATACAACTGCTTTTACCTCTGTCTCTTATGCCTTTGCCTGTCGCTGCGGAGCGAACTCATTTTTTTTAACCTGGGTTCACTTGGAGAGCCATAGCTAAGAATGGAGAAGAAGGTTGAGAGCTCAATCTTTTCTTATTATTACTATGTGCTTTTGCTTTGGTGATATTCTGCTAAGTCCGCCATCAGGCATCCTGGTAACTGTTTGAGCCTATATTTTCAGCCACCTTGCCCTCTGATAAAGTCACACGGGGAGCCTGCTTCGTGCTATTGTTTGGAACTGTTTGGGTCAAAATTGGCAAGGTTTCAAGCTCGGTTAGCTCTGCACGCGAGTCAAGTGATAATAGAAAATATATTGATTTCAAGATGGTTTTATGTTGATTTATTATTTAATCTTTTCTTAACAAGTTAAAGCATATTTTAAATAAATATATTTATTTCCTAAGAAGAGACAAGGACTAAACTTCATGCAACTCTTATTTTGGAAGATATTTGTTTATTTTATATATTGAAATTTGTTAACAAAAAAATATGCTTACAAAATTAAAATAAAATTTCCTTTTAATAATTGGTTCTAGCTTACTATTCATTGTAACTGGAGAAGAAAAAAAATTAACTGCAAAATTTAAAATTTACTTCAGGTTTCATTGTAATTGCCCCACACTCACCATTCAAATAGTACCTACACCAACTTACCATTCAAATGAGTGCACAAGTCCAAACATAAAGACAAATATGGAATTATTGTTTGACTATCATAAGATATTTCCAAAAGAACAAACACCTTGAACAACCGCTCACAAAAATAGATCACAAATGAACACATCGATGTTTTTATGTAGTTTAAACTCTTAAGGAGCAAAAAACTCCACAACCTCTGCCAAATAACTACTTGCGGCAATATTATTATGCAAAAGAAAAAGAATGTTACAATTGAGCTTCTCATTATCGATCAACTAGCAAGTGATCCTCCATGCTCTTTAAATAGAGATCATGGAGCAATTAAGTGTAAAGCCATGGACTAGTGGGAATTAAGATTGAAGAGAAGTTGAATCGTTAGATCATTCTATGTCAAGAGCATATTGTTACTGTCAAATTACATATGTACAAATGCATACTAATGGATATTCAAGAAACACACTTTACCTAATGGATATATTATAACTAGTTGATCTTAACTAACTCCTAAGAGTTTAAATATCATAACATCCCGCCTTAAGAACAAATTGGGATAGGTTTGAAGGATTTACAAAGGTGACTCTATTGGAGAAGGAAGGATGCATTAGGGCCTAACCCCCCTCAATGATAAGTTCATGAACTCCTAACATAGAACCAAGTTTAGAAAACTTTGTTTATGCAAGAGACTTTGTGAATATGTCTACAGCTTAATCATTTGTAGGGAAAAAGAGCACTTCAAGCCTCTTGATCATAAACAAAATATTTGATGAAGTGCATATATATCTCAATGTGTTTGTTGCATTGATGTTGAACTAGATCTTTAGCGAGATTGACGACACTCTGTTTGTCACACCAACGGGTAGTTGGATTTTGTTGTTTGAATCCAAACTCTAAAAGGATATGTTGAAGCCACAAAACTTCTTGACTTGCATTAACTATGGCTCTATACTCTTATTTTGACGAAGAAAGAGTAAGAGCTTGTCATTTCTTACAAGCCCAAGTGACAGGTATGAAATTGAGACTGAAAACATATCTTGCAATAAGCTTTTGATCATGAGGGTCGTTGGCTGAATATGAATCAATGAAACCAACTAACAAAGAAGTCATGCCTAAACTATAATGAGTCCCAAACTGAACTATACCCTGCATATATTGAAGTATCATTTTTGTTTATTTCCAATGGATTTTATGGGGGGATTGCATATAGAGGGCAACAAGACCAACAACAAATAAAGGATCAGGATGGGTAAGAGTCAAGTATAAGAGACTACCAATCAGCTGACGATGGAAGGTGGAATGTACTTCAGGTGAAGTGTAATTGGTAGAAAGTCTGACTCCATACTGGAAGGGAGATGGATCTAGTGTGGAATCTTCCATGTGAAAGCGAAGAAGAAGGTCACATACATACTTATACTGATAAATAAGGATACCTTCTTTGGTTTGCAACACTTGGAGGCCAATAAAATAATGCAAATGTCTTGATTATGTCGATTTTAATTTGTTCTTAAGGCTGGATTTCACATGGGTTAAAATTTTATGGTCACTACCATTAAGAATAAGGTCATCAACATATAGAACAAGGATAATGAGATGGTTTCCTACTTTCCTGGTATAGACAATGGGGTCATAATGGCATCTAGAAATACCAATGTCAAGGAGAAATCTATCCATTTTGGCATACCAAGATCAAGGAGCTTGCTTAAGGCCATACAAGGATTTCTTAAGTTGATAAACAAGGCTAGAGTCATTCTAAGCATAGCTAAGAGATTGTTCCATGTAAATTTCTTCTTGCAAATCCCTATTCAAAAAGGTAGAATTGACATCCATTTGATGGAACTCCCATTTATGAAAGGTGTCAAGGAAAAGAACAAGGTGGATGGAGTTCATTTCAACAATAGGGGCAAAGTTTTCATTGTAGTCAGTTCCTTCAACTTGGGAAAGTCATTTGGAAACTAACCTTGCATTAAGTATTTCAACGCTTCCATATGATACATACTTAGTTCTGTAGACCCATTTACACCTGACAAGTTTTCTTCCTTTATGAAGATTAGGTACAAGATCCCAAGTATCGTTCACCATTAAGGAATGATATTCTTCATCCATAGTTGTGTTTCAATTTGGATTTCCTGAAGCTTCCATAGATGTCTCTAGATCATGATTCTCTGAAACTTGAGCCAAAAGGGAAGTGTCTCAGCGGAGCTAATAATGTGTTCAACGTTGATCTCTCGTATCATTTACAATATCACCAGTCACTTCACATGTTGAACAGACCCATAGAGGAAGTGGTTGTGATGGTGCA
>LPNX010395275.1:81775-93147 GCA_001517045.1 Pseudotsuga menziesii | reverse complement strand
TTGTATTGGCTAAAGTAGTTGCATGATCATATATTTATGCACAAGTGTTTGCCAGTATAAATATTCCTTATGAAATGTTTCTAATATAATTACATTTGAATTGTAGGAAAGATCGCATACATAATTGCTTACAAGCAAAATGAAGACTTGTTCCGAAGAACAAGTGATGATGGTTCAAAGACAAAGAATAATATGACAAGCTAACAGATGGGTGCAAGCTGAACTCTTGAAGAAGTTCAAGATAGAGGATCGTAGTATCCAGTGATCCTAGATGGATACTACTTGACACTCCAGTACAGAATGTTTCAGTGCATAGAGCACAGAAGACAGAGGGAGTATGATGCTTCGCTTCAGAGGGAGTGACTACAGAAGATCATGAGGTTCGACATGATATGATAGGATGGACACATTACTGATGAATTTAGGCTTTACTGAGAATAAAGTGGATTCCAACCTTTGCTTCAAGGTTGAAGGTAGAATACCAGTGATGCTCCTGTTATGTGTCGATGCACTATTGTTCTAGTATGGAGGTGTGCAGAGTACAGATGGAATCTTCCTTGGACAAGGGAAGTATGCAGTAGAGATCCTGAAGAGGTTTGGGATGATGGACTGCTAGGCTATGGCTACACCTATGGCATCGAACCTGAAGCTATTGAGTGATGCTTCTTCAGAGACGGTTGATACTACGATGTATCGTCAGATGATTGGGTCATTGATGTACCTGACGAACACGAGACCAGATATTTGCTTTGCTGTGAACACATTGAGACATGTTCACCTGATGGTTGCAAAGCATGCAGGGGTACAGTTGATTATGGGCTCAAGTATGATGTGAATCAGAAGATTAACCTGGAGGGTTATGTTGATTCAGATTGGGTAGGCAGTGCCATCGACAGGAAGAGTACTTCAGGATATTGCTTCAGTATGGGATCAGGTGTGATCTCTTGATTTAGCAGGAAGCAATCCTGTGTGGCACTGAGTACAGCTGAAGCAGAGTATGTCGCAGCTTGTTCAGCTAGTTGTGAGGCAGTATGGCTGCGGAAGCTACTGTCTGATATATTTGATCTCCAGTTAGATGCTACTTGTATACATTGTGACAACCATAGTTGCGTGAAGTTGTCAGAGAATCCAGTGTTTCATGACAAGTCGAAGCGTATTGAGATTAAATATCACTATATCAGGGATATGGTGCAGAGAGGAGCAGTGAAGCTCCTGTATGTTGCGACGGAGGAACAGATAGCTAATGTATTGATGAAGCCATTGGCTAGGTTGAAGTTCGAGTACTTCAGAGAGAGACTTGGTGTTCTCCAGATCGAGACTTCCTCCCAGAGACAGTGATGAGACCCAGAGCCATTCTGACATGGTGAGAGGATTAGTTCCTTCCATGGTCAGATGTAAGGGCTGAGCCATTCCGTCATGGTGAAAGGATTGGTTCCTTCCATGACTGATATGAGTGCTGAGATCCAGAGCCATTCTGACGAGCAGGTCAGATGTAAGGGCTGTGCCATTCTGTTCATGGCTAAAGGATTTAGTTCCTTCCATGTCAGATGTAAGTGCAGAAATCTCTCTTCATTGTGGCTGAGAGTCTTCCATCACTAGATGGGATTGAGCCATTCTGACGAGCAGGTCAGATGTAAGGGCAGGGCCATTCTGTGCATGGCTAAAGGATTTAGTTCCTCCCATGGCAGATGTAAGGGCAGAAATCTCTCCTCGTTGGAGCTGAGAGTCTTCCATCACTAGATGGGATTGAGCCATTCTGACGAGCAGGTCAGATGTAAGGGCTTAGCCATTCTGGTCATGGCTAAAGGATTAAGTTCCTCCCATGACAGATATGAGTGCTAGCCATTCTGTCGAGTAGGACAGATGTAAGGGCAATTGCTACTCTCCGGGAGAGTGGAGGCGCATGGTCAGTTACCATGTAGCTCAGTCAGGGACTGGGGGCCATTCTGACGAGGGTGTAGGATTCAGTTCCTACCAGGTCAGATGTGAGTGCACAAATCTTTCTTCTGTGTGGCGGATGTGGTTCCGACCTTGGTGGAAAGAACATAGTTCTTTCATCATTGTGTTGGTTGTGGTTCCAGCCCGGTTGAGAGTCTTCCATCAGTGTGGCGGATGTGGTTCCAGCCTGGGTGATAAGAACAGGGTTCTTTCATCAGTGTGGCAGGATGTGGTTCCAGCCTGGATGGGATTGTGCCTTTCTGACGAGTAGGTCAGATATAAGTGCAGAGCCATTTCACAGATGGTAGTAGGTGTGTCCTACCATGCTGGTGAATATAAGTGCTGAGCCATTTCACATATGATTAGTGATGTGATGTCCTATCATGCTGGTGAATGTGAGTGCTGGGCCTTTCTGATGTGATTGTAGTTTACTACATGATCAGATGTGAGTACTGGGCGTGCCTTTCTGACGAGCAGGTCAGATGTAAGTGCTGGGCGAAGACCTACATGAGAGTAGGCCTACAACCAGCATGAAAAAGGGCTGGCTCTGTAGAACTTCCTATGACGAGATAGTATACACTTGATGATGACCAGTGGAGATCTAGATCGAGCTATGATCCAGATCCAGTTATGATGACTCCGAGAGATCCAGATCGAGTGATGATCCAGATCCAGCAGTATTGATCCAGATCGAGTGATGATCCAGATCCAGCAGTATTGATCCAGATCGAGAGATGACTTGAAGATGAAGATGACTCAGATGATCCAGTTGATGCAGAGAAGAAGACCAGTGCTGAAAAATTGTGTCGAAAGAATACCTTCCTAGTTAAGAGGGAGTGTTGATGTATATGTAACTTCGGAATGTATTCTTCTATGTATTTTATATTATTGTAACCCGATGTTTATTCCGGGATGTTTCTATTATGTATTTGAGTCATGTGGTCATACCCCGATGTTCCGATCGGGAGGATTAATAATGTAACCAAGTCATGTCAAGTCATTGGGTAAGTCCCCACTGTTTATGGGGCACTTGAGTTATTATACACTAATTAAGGTGTAGGCTCGAGTAGTAATTATTAGGTTGAGTGCACTTCAAGTCAACGGAAGAATATAAATAGAGAGTGAGAGTCTCTCTATTTATCACTTGTGAATTAGCTCTCTTGCTCTCTCAAGTGTGGCGCACTTTTGGAGAAGGAAATTCTTGGCTAGATAGAAGACAGAAGGCTGCTATTGTGAAGGGAGGTCATCTTACTGTTTTGGGTTCACATCTTGTGGTGATACTATCTTAGAGGAAGTTGAGGAGTTTTCTCCATTTATGGTTTCCCCTCCTAAAATCTTTGTGTCTCTTGTCTCTTGTGATGTGCTTATGTGAATGCTGTGCTTGTTATTCTCTCAGTGAAAAGATCTTGTTATAATGCTAGCTTAAATGTTGAAAAACTAACAGCAACAAGAGGAAAATGGGGAGGAAGAGGTGGATTTTGTTGAAAATTATAGCTTCGAAGAATATTCTAAATGTATTTTACTGATGTAACCTATCAGAGATGTTTTATTCCTCCGTCGGGATGTTACTATTGTATTTGTTCATCATAGAGTCAAGAGGTAAAACCTCCATTGTAAGTCAGTGTCACATCCCCATGCCTCCGACCGGCAAAGAGGACGCGATCACCATGGCGTTAACCATGGGGGCTAAGAGCCCCATGAACATGTGCGTGCACAAAATTGCTGAAACAGAATGCTAGAATAAAATGCAATGCAGTAGAACATGCACCAATGCAATTGTTTGTCATACACACATGAACATTTAACATGCACAGCGGAATCAACATGTATTCACACCAAGCAATCATTCAACATGTTCATCAGTTGCATTAACAGAAAACAAGGTTGCAGAAGTAAAAATAGGCAAGATTACTTATCTTATAGAAACTCCTTCCGCAACCAGCTACGTCGCTGCAACATTCCACCCAACCATAGGCCAACGTGCTCCTTAATCTCTCAGCAGCGCTGCCACCCCCGAGCTGGGCATGATTCTCCAAGGACTAAGGGAACAAGCAGGCTTACACATAGCCAAGGATATACAAAACACACAGCCAAGCCAACACAGTTGGGTTTATCAGGCCATTAAAGAGTTGGAGAAGGCAAATTGCTAAGCTGGTGAGCTCATTACAGAGCCAAGAACACCTACACCGGAACTAGCCTGACCTCTAAGACACCCAAACACACCCAACACAAGGAATCAGTCCCTTCTCTGCTACACAGTCCCTCAGGCCTTGCATTCCCTTCTAGTGCTATTCAAGGGTGATGGAGAAGAAGGCCAGCCCTCTAGCTCTGTCTGTGTGGTTTCTAGCCACCAGGTTTATCAAGCAAATCTAAGCCAACATCCCTGCTCCTCTCACAGTCCGAAGACCAACCATTGCACTTAGGAAATTAATTTAGCTGTCACAGCTTAAATAGGGAAAAATGGCTCCCAAGCGATTATACAATCCCATTGAACGTATCAACGCACCAATTTACAACATGGGGGGGAAAACAACATTTCTGAAATGTAAACAGCGTACATTACCAACATACACGGGGAGACAACAGTCCATTTTTCACCATCGAGGCCGCTGAGGAAAAACGTACGCAGACCACACTTGGGGATGAATTTACAGGATCTCGACCGGGGCGTGAACAATCACAATGCAGAACCCACAAATCAGCCCTTGAGTAAAAGACGGAGCCACACCATTCTCAAATTCGCAGAGGAAAAACTGCGTGAGTGAGACCAGGAAAATTCCTGTGCGTGAAAGCAATAAGCAGACAATTGGAAGTGCATGAAGGTGAACAACTACAGGGAGGATGCGAAATTTTAGTGCGTGGGTGTTCAACAAACTCGTGGAGCCAAGAAAATGTCTGCATGAGGGATGAACAGCAAAATCGTGAGGTCCCAAAATTGGAGAGGGCGTGAAAATTTTCCCCTGCCATTGTGAAGTCAAACACTGTGGTGGAGTGTGCATGTGGGTGAGGACTGACAGTCCTGCCACCCCACTCCCCAAAACAATTAACTGCCTCAACCACCTGCAGTCTTTCTTAATGAAAGTGGTTGGGATAAAACAAAGGAAGAAGACTCATGGGTTTTTCTCTCATTGGCCAAGGTTGACAATTTCCCCCACATCCTTATCCTTGTGAAAATCATGGCCCTTTCGATTTAGTTGCCGGGACCGTAGCTGGTTGTGTTCATTTTAATTAATTATAGACGCATATTTACATGATGATAACCATAATATATGCCGCATGCCCCGATATACCATCGGTGACAAGTTTAAATCCAAAACATAGCATAACCGATCAATGGTGGGGCCTTGGCCTTTAGCTCCACACCATGATCATTTACAATATATACATCATGTATATTTAATGCAACGAGGTCAAAACCGGGGCATTACAGTCAGGTCAATAGAACCTCCTGAATATAATATAATATTGTTTTGTGTCTTCCTAGGTGAATTTGGTCCAGTAAGTTTGTTGGGGACAACTTGTTAGGGAAAAAGTCAAGTGGAAGAAAGAGTATAAATATAGGAGGCGTGTTCCTCATTTGTACACACACTCACTTATGTATAGCGCATATGAGAGAGAGAGAGACTTATCTGCAAGGTGAAGGAGCACCTGTTTGGGGTTTTGTATTTGTACTTTTGATACATCTATATAGGGGAAGTTTTGATGGGTTTTCTTCCCCATGAGGGTTTCCTAGGATAAATCTCTATGTTCTTTTGTGTGGTTGTGCGTGTCTTTCTTTCATTGATCCTTTTGTATATGGTTATGATGTTATGATGTTATTAGATATTTTATAACCATTAAAACTTAACATGGTATCAGATCCACCCTAAAATAATTCTTTGTGCAATCGAAACACTACTACAACTACAACTACTAAAGATTAGGGTTTCATGCTTGAAAACCCTAGAAGACAAAAACTATTCATGTTGGTACTTTCACTGTAACTCGAGATTAGAGAAGGATTAGGAGTTGAAATCAGAAGATGAAATCTTTTTGTGCCCTGTGTAAAATTGTCTACCTCAGATTCTCTATAATCTAGGACATATGATTCCTCCAACTCAGGGTTCCATCCTTTCCCAAAATTCAGCCTCAAACAGGTTATCTAGTGAGAATTTATATATCTCAGGCTATGAAGGTCCAATGAAATTTTGCAAAATGTTTTAGATAGGGAACATATTTTATTTTTTGTGGTAAAAGTTTCATACCCCTAACGTGAAGCAGTGACACGTGGAAGTCCGTACAATTTCGCTATGTTGAATAGTCCTGAAATAAGTCACATTGAGAAACTTCGCATAAGTCCAAGTTGGTGAAACCAATTCTGCTCTAACATGTGGGGTTGGAAAGAAGATAGACCAAGATAAAGCAGGACAAAGTTTTAGACCTTGAGGAGTAGAAACTTTAGAGTTATAGCAGAAAAAAGATTAGTCAATTCTGTAGAAGAAACTAGAGAAAAACTAGGGCTTTCTGTTCCGGGTACTTCCTTCCACCAATCAGTTGAAAAAGGAGGACCATCAAACTCTCCATAGAATGACACATATTTCTATGGAGGAAGTTTCTCATTCTGTGGATTTTGAATTTTTGACCTAACACTACTGCTGGGGAAAACTATGGTATCAGATATTTTGCAGTTTTATTCACAGCTGTGAGAAAATGAGTATGCTGCTCAGCTCACCTTGAGAAGGCACATATTTCTATCCAATAAGATTTGAAAGATACCTAAGTTGAAAAATTAGGGTTTCTCTGTCAAACCCTAGGTCCACCAGAAGTAGTATTCCATAAAATATTTCAAGTAAGCATCAAGTTGAAGCAATCTCATTGGTAAGTTCTATCCTCTCTATTTCCATTTGAGGTTCTCATTTTTATCATGATGACAAACAATACCAAGCTTGAAGGAACCGATAACCTCTGAGCATGGAAGTATAGAGTGCTTCTCATACCTGAAGAAGCATGACCTAGAGAACTATGTCAAGTAAGAAGCTACAGATCCAGAGGGAGATGAAGACAAAACACAAGAAGGACTTAGTCAAATCTAAGAGGATTATTTGTGCCTCCATTGGATCTCACATGTATCATCCTTGTAGACTCCCAAGGATATGTTCGGTATGGAGGAAAGAATATCAACAGGAAGGTGACATTGAGGAACCAACTGAAGAATGTGAAGATACAAAACTCAGAGACCATGCAACCCCACTTCACAAGGGTTTCTCAAATCAAAGAACAACTTCAAGCAGTCAAAGAGAGAGCGATATTGTTATGACCACCTTGAATGGCCTCCAAATATCACGAGACTCATTCAAGGATTATGTGCAAGAAAGAAGCTAATCGCTTTCAATAGACTATGGAAAAAATGCACACCAGAGGAAGCTTGACTCATAACAAGAGAGGAGAAGATGGGAGCAATTGTAGATCAAGCTATCATAGTTCACTCCATAATAAATCATAGAAAGAAGGAGAACCATCATCACAATAGAAGAGAAAAGGAATTCAGAAGAGATCCTTCCAACATTCGATGCTACACTTGTGATGATAAGGGACACTACTCCAGAGATTGTCCTAGAAATAGAGGCTTCTTTAAGAAGAAGTCAAATAAGAAAAGACATCACGCTCACACCCCTGAAGATTCCTCAAGCGATGAGGAATATGAATTCTACTGGTGAAGACAAAGATCATACCCTTATCCATTTCAGTATTTGGATAAGAAAGAATGAAATTAGTGACACCTAGAACCAGTACACAGGTTCCGAGAATTAGTGGAAGGCTCCAGGACATAAGGATTAAGAAGAAATCTACCAAACAAAGATAAGTATTTGAATTGTCTTTTCCTATATATCTAGTTGCTTATATGACATTGTTTAGTTGCGTACATATCTATGAAATGTATTATGCATGACATAATGTTTGCATTAATGAAAATTATACTACTTATATGCATGTTATGGGTAAGTAACCTATGGTGCTATACAACACTCCAGTGCTACTTATCTAGAACGAAACCTCTTTGCTGACATTTTGGGATTAATGCACAATATCAATCATGTTAAGGTATATATGGAAAGCATTTGGAGAGTTTTCATGTGTATACGGGATATGGATGAATGTTTTATTGGCTAAAATAGTTGCATGATGATATTTGTATGCATAAGAACTTGTCGTTATGAATATGCCTTATGAAATGTTTCTAACCATGCAACTAGTGCATTTGACTTATAGGAAATATTGCGTACAATCGCCTATAAGAAAATAAGGATGAGACTTGTTTCAAAGAACAAGTGCTGACAATTCAAGATTCACTCCAATAAACATACATGAAGATGAACCTGAAGCTCCCAGGGTCAAAGACACATTGACGAAAGAAAGAGCTTCAGAAGAATATAAGAGAGAGGTAGATCCACCTCGAGAGATGAAGACCACCTTGGGCACGAGAGATAATTCAAGATGAAGAAAAGTATGATGGGACTTCCAACTAAAGTAAGAGGCCTCATATACACTCTAGTTATGTGGCATAATTGAGTGACATCATTGATGCAAATCCTTCCATCTATGAAGAAGTAACAAAGGAAAAAAGGAAGAAACTATGATCAAAGAGTACCAGTTGATCATGGGGAATGATGTCTAGAATGAGGTTTTGAGACCTTAAGAGAAGTCGCAGTGTCTTCCATGTGGATGTACAAGATCAAGTATACAAAGCAAGGTTCATGAAAGAGGGAGTATACTATGGAATTACATACTCCATTGAACAGACACACTTCTCCAATGAAGTAGAAGTATATATCGAGCAAAGAACCACATGTGCATAATAGGCTTTGTATGAGCTCAGAAGGCACCCGTAGATTAGAACATCCAGTTACATAAGGATGTTGAAGATCACCTAGAGTGATGGATATCTTAACCTTTGCTACAAGGTTGAAGATGGAAGCCTATAGAAGACAAAAAGCTCACAGATGGGTGCAAGAGGAACTTTTCAACAAAGTTCAAGAATAAAGGATATTGGTATCTAGTGACCTGAGATGGATACATAGAAGATTAGTAGCAGAGGATGCTAGCTGTCACTCCAGTATAGAATGTTTCGATACATTGAGTACAAAATGTAGAGGGAGGATGATGCTCCACTTCAGGGGGAGTGACTGCAGAAGATATCCGAGTTTGACATGATACGACAGGATGGACAACTTCCTGATGGACTAAGGCTTTACCAAGAGTAAAGTGGGTTCCAACCTTTAAGGTTGAATGTCGAAGACTGGGATATGTTGATGACCTGACAGTATGAAATCATTGTAGATGCAAAGAGGAAGTGCCGAGGACAGAAAGAGAACCTTAGGATGTTTGGGATCTAGTATGATTTCATGAAGATGTTGAGTACATTGTGACATGTTCATCATGTAGTGAAGCAATGTGGCTTCTCAAACTATTGCCAGGGAAAGTATGTTGTGGAAATATTAAAGGGATTTGATATGTTGGATTGTAAAGCCATGTCAACACCAATGGATAGCAACCTGAATTTGTTATATGATGAATCATCATAGTTAGTTGATGTGACTCAGTACAGACCAATTATTGGGTCGTTAATGTATTTGACGAATACCAGGACAGATATATGCTTTGCTATGAACACACTGAATCAGTATCTAGTTAAACCTAGACGTGTTCACCTGATAGTTGCAGAGCATGTGATGATGTACCTGAAAGGTATGATAGAGTTTGGTTTACATTATGATGGAGATTATGACTACAGATTGTATGATTATACAGATGACAGATTGGGCAGGAAGTACCTTAGACAAGAAGGCACCTTAGGTGGATGTTATTGTCTGGGGTCCACCATGATATGGTACAGAAGGGAGCTATAAATCTCCAGTATGTGAGTACCGATGAGAAAGTTGTTGATGCGTTGACCAAGCCTCTGTATTGAGTAAAGTTTGAATACTTCCATGACAAGCTTGGTGTAGTCCGAAAAAACTTTCCTTGTAAGGAGGAACAATGATGATGCTGTAGACTTTCCTTGTAAGGAGGAATAATGATGATGATGTTGTAGACTTTCCTCGTAAGGAGGAACAATGATAATAATGTTGTAAACTTTCCTCGTAAGGAGGAATAGTGATGTTGATGTTACAGAATTTCCTCGCAAGGAGGAACGATGATGATATGGACCCTCCTTTGAAAGTGGGAGTAAGTTGATGATATGGACCCTCGTTGGAAAGGGGGAGTAGGTTGATGATATTGACCCTCCTCAGAAAGGGGGAGCAGGTCAATGATGTGGACCCTTCTCAAAAGGGGGAGTAGATTGATGATGTTGCAGTGGGATTGTATCATCCCTAGACATTAGTACTAAAGTGATTCGTAGATTTTGGTATTCGAGAAGGTGATAGTATTGCATCATCCTTATACTTGTGTCCTAAAGTGATAGGGACCAATCATCCCATAATTGAATCCATAGACTTCGGTCTCCGAGAAGGTGATAGGACTGCATCGTCATTGGACTTATGTCCTAAAGTGATAGGGACTGATCATCACGTAATTGAATCCGTAGACTTCGGTCTCTGAGAAGGTGATAGGATTGTATCATCCTTGGAATTATTTCCTGAAGTGATAAGGACTAGTCATCCCGTAATTGGATCCATAAACTTTGGTCTCTAAGAAGGTGATAGGATTGAATCATCCTTGGACTTATGTCCTAAAGTGATAGGGATTGATCATTCCGTAGTTGGATAATGTGTGTTGCAGGTTATGTTGCTATAGATGATGATGTTGATCAAGAGATCAAGTATTGTTGAAAGGATCGAGCAATCGAGTGTTGCAAATGATCGAGCGATCAAGTGTTGTAAAGGATCGAGCCATTGAGTGTTGCAAAGGATCAAGTGATCAAATTTCACAGAAGACGAAGATCAAAGATGAATACTTGTCAAGTGTTGCTACAAAGGATCAAGTGATCGAGTGCTGTAGAAGATGAAGATTGGAGATGAAGGCCCAGTGCTATAGAAGATGATGTTCTAGTGTTGAAGATGTTCCAGTAATTGTTCCAGTTACTGATGATTGTTGAAAACTTCCAATGATGCATAGACGTATCACCTTGATGATGTTGTAGATGCTCTCTCTCCTTGCTCCTACAATTGATGTTGTTGTTGTCAATAGAATACCCTTCTCGTTAAGGGGAAGTGTTGAAATATTGTAACTTCGAAGAATATTCTAAATGTATTTTATTGATGTAACCTATCAGAGATGTTTTATTCTCCGTCGGGATGTTACTATTGTATTTGGTCATCATAGAGTCATGAGGTAAAACCCCCATTGTAAGTCGTGTCAATAGAACCCTCCTGAATATAATATAATATTGTTTTGTGTCTTCCTAGGTGAAGTCGGCCCAATAAGTTTGTTGGTTCCAACTTGTTAGGGAAAAA
>LPNX010395275.1:18709-81560 GCA_001517045.1 Pseudotsuga menziesii | reverse complement strand
GGGGGGGGGGGGGGAGAGAGAGAGAGAGAGAGAGAGAGAGAGAGAGAGAGAGAGAGAGAGAGAGAGAGAGAGAGAGACTTATTTGCAAGGTGAATGAGCATCCATTTGGGGTTTTTTCTTTGTACTTTTCATACAACTATATAGAGGAATTTTTGCTAGGTTTTCTTCCCCATGAGGGTTTCTGAGGATAAATATATGTGTTCTTTTGTGTGGTTGTGCTTGTCTTACTTTCAGTGATCCTTTTGTATATGGTTATGATGTTATTAGATCTTGTATAACCATTAAAACTTAATATATTTCCATCCTCACTATCATCATAATAAGTCAGAGTAAGGACATTGTTAAGGAATTTGGGAGTAGAATATGGCATAAGCACTGAAGATGGCTCGTAGGCCACAACTAGCACATACGTTGAATTAGGCATGCGGGTCGAGATATTTTCATCAAATTAACATTTGTTCTGATAATTATATCATAAGAATGTGGTTTAATAATTCTATAGCCTTTGACATCTTCAAAATATCCAACAAATATGCAGTTTTCGCTTTTCGGCTGTAATGCTTTCTGTTTTTATTAGGAATATGAGCCCATTCTTCATTTCCAAACACACGAAAGTGGCTTACATTTGGTTTAATTTTACTCCATGCTTCTTCTGGCATGATACTTTGTAAAGATTTGGTGGATGTGCGATTAACTATGTAATTTGCATAATTTATAGCTTGAACCCAAAATTTAAGACTGAGTCCCTTAGTTTGGAGCATGCAATTAGCCATTTATTTTAAGGTGTGATTCTTCCTTTCAACTACACCATTTCGTTGTGGTGTTAATGGAAGAGTGTGTTGTTGTTGGATACCTTATGCAGTACAGAAAGTAGTGAACTTATTGTTAACATATTCTCCTCCATTATCAGATCCTAACTTAAAAATTTGATGACCATATTGTTTTTAAATAAGGGCCTTATAGGCCAAGAATATGTCAAACACTTTGCTCTTAAGTTTTAGGAAATAAAACCAAGTGCGTCTAGAGTAATCATCAATGAAAATTAAGAAATAATTGTAACTAGAAAAGGAAACAGATGGAAAAGGACCACACAAGTCATTATGCACAAGCTGCAAGAGCATCGAGGCATGCCATGAAGCACGTTTGTTAAAATTGTCCCGATGATGTTTTCCAAGTACACAACCAGAACAAACACCATCCCTACAAGATACCATCAGCAGAGTTGTCATCATATTTTATTTACATAGTTGTTTCAATGAGCAATAATTTTAGTAATCAAATGTCTCATTCCAAAGTTTGCTCAAGTCATCGCTATGAACACAAAAATTGAGGGAAAAGGTGATGACCCAAAGTTGTTAAATTTGTACAACCTAGTAATATCATCAATAATTCCAGTGGCTATGACATGCTTAGGATCTTTAAAATCCTTGATTATAAATTGGTGAGGTGTAAGTGTTACAATCTTATCTTCACCATAATGAATGATTTGATATACTAGTAACAAATTACAGGAAATTCTTGGAACACATAGTACATCATTAAATTGACCATCATCTACCTAAACTGTTTCATATCCTACAACACTAAGAGATATATCATCACCAACAAATATTTGTTTGGTGTTACGTTTATTTATTGTGTAAAATATGGCTTTATGCTTATCCATATGATAAGACGCTCCAAAATCAATGAGCTACTCATTCGAAGAAGAAGAAGAAGAAGATACATTAAAGGAAAAATGAGAAGCACAAAGTTCATGTCCTTGAGATGTAGATTTTGCATGCGAATCAAGGTTGATGTTGTGCTTCTTCATTGTTTCTTTCAAGGCTACCATCTTCTTGAAACAATAATATTCATCATGATTATATTTCTCACAAAAGTTGCAATGATGCTTAGTCTTCTTACCTTTGATTTGGTTCCTTCCTCATTTTTGCAAGGATGAACTAATTGAGAGGGTTTTGTACCCTTGCGTTGCTAATTATTGTGAGGATGTTGCTTCTTGGGATGCTTGGACTGACGATTTACTAGGGTCCCTACTATCATAGTTGGGAGATCGGGTATAAACTCAAAGAGGACCAAGGAAATTTTGCTTTTGGTCCTCACATAATCCATGTCAAATTCTTAGAGGATGATGACCCAACAAGCACACTTACCATGGATAAGTTGTTGTCTTAGAATGTATTGCATAGGATTGAAGTTTGTGACTATAGTTGTTTTATGAAGCAATAAATAATGGTGTAGTTGTTGTATAGAGAGGATGCAAACTAAGGCCAACTTCTCATCATGAGTATAATTGATCGGTAGTCTTAATAGTGTTTTATTGATGTAGTAAATTACATGTTCTGCATTGTTCTCACCTTCTTGAATTAAGACATTAGCAACTAAATAGTGGGATGCCAAAATGTAAAGAATAAAATGTTTATAGAATTTGGGTCAAGCTACCAAAGGAGTAGAGGTAAGTGTGTTTTTTAACTCCTCAAAGGACTATTGTGTTTAGTTGTACCATTGGAAAGGAATGTCCTTAAAAGGAGGCATAAAAATTCCTACATTTGAGTGGTGTAATCAGGGATGAAACGACGCAGAAAGTTGGCTTTTACCTTGAATGATTTGTACTTGACGTCGCGTCTTTGGTGGGGGAGTTCAGGATAACTTAAATTTTTGAGGGATTGATGACGATCCCTTGTTGAGAGACAAAAACCCATGCGATCGTCCTACTATGATGCAAAATATGCATTCGAGGGGATTCAAACGTATGCTATACAAACAAAATCACAGAAAAATGGTAAGAAGATCATTCAGGTGGTCAACCCATTTCTTCAATTTGGTCATTAGGTCATCAAGGTAGGCTAGGATGATTCCTGCTAAGTTGTTAAAGACATAGGATATAACATGTTGGAATGTTTTTTCATGAGGCTTTTAGTTTGAATGGAATGACATGATAGGAAAAAGTGCCACGTGGTTTAGTGAAGGTTGTTTTGTATTGATCATGCTAAAGAATATGTATTTGATTGTGTCTAGAAAATTCATCTATGAATGGTAGGAGTTTGTATCCAACACAAACATCAACTACTTGGTTGATAAATAGTGTTGAGAAGTTATCCTTGAGACATGCTCGATTCATATCTATGAAATATGTACATACAGAAAGTGTTCCCTATTTGTTATTAACGATAATTGGGTTTGAGACCCATGACATGAGAGAAATAGGATCATGCCTGCTGTAATTTCCCCATTTTCATTTTAATGGTGGGAGCTTTGGAGGGGTGAAGTGACCATTGTTTTTGTCATATTAACAAAATATTAGTCCATATGTTGATATGATATTCAACAATGGTAGTGTTGAGCCCTGACATCTCTACATATGACTAAATGTGATGTTCTCCTTAAAACTAGGAGTTCCTAAAATATCGACCTTAATGGTTGGCGATATGTTGGTCATATTGCATTCTTTGAAAGTATTAGAAGCACGAATACGATTTTTGAACCAATCAATGTGGTTAAGAAGGATAAAAGACTTGGTTTCAATAGAGTATTGATTGGTAATATTTGTTTTGGATGTGTCCTAGGGCATGGAATAAGAATGATGATGCACATAATCCCACAATATCTCAGGAGAAATCATTTCTTCCAAAATATATTTGCCTAAGTGAAATAGGAATCAAGGAAGTATTTTGGAAATGTGGATCCAATAGGGTTTGGAATGTGGTTGGTCGAGTTGGTGACTTGTTGCAAAGGTTGCATGTCGACCATACTAAGCAAGCCCACAAGCATATATATCATGCATGATGATAACTGATGAGGCCTAGGGGTAGATGTTAGGTATTTACTGGTGATGTACCAATGATGCTTCCTATTAATGATGATGATTTGTCATCAATCGTGGAAGCGTTGTATGATGAAATGTAAAACATGTCCGTGTGTCTAATGGTATCTTATAACATGGGCAAGATATATTTCTGCAAGTTGGGTCACAAGAGGGGGAGGTATGCATTGCAAATGGATTAATTACTCAAGTCATAGTGCTCATTATTTTGATAAGATGGGACCTCGTAATGAGTAATGTGTTGAAAACCCACATCTCTTATAGGGGAAAGTGGGTTGGTCAATTTCCAATGCATGTGCCAAAGGCTGAACTGTTTTGAGTGTCTAACTTATGCCAATGTTGGGGGTAGAATATGGGCATTGTGAGGACATACCAAACATTGTTGGGGAGGAAGCACCTCTTCCTATTGTTGATATGAAGTTAATAATGATAGATTCAATGGGAATCATTTGAGAGTGATGAATAGTAGGATAGTTCATAATTAAGGGAGATCGAGACAATGATGCGTATAGTGATCACACTAGGAGTAGATAGTGCATGGATGATTTGTGTGCAACAATTTTCTCTTATGTTTGAAAAGCTTTACTTTTGGAGTAGAGAGAATGCTTGCTAGTAGTGAGATGAAGGATATGTGAGTAAGTGTTGGTAGCATTTTTCTAAGATATGGCAATATTAGGCATAGGTTGGTAGGGTGGCCTATTGTTTCCCGCATGGAACATGGTGGGGTAGTTGATGCATGGAACATTTTTTTAGGGGCTTGATGCTCCCAAAAACTAATTTGGTGGGGGCCACCAATTGTGCCATGGTTTTTACTATAGGCCATTTATATTGGATGCTAATACATGAACCAGAGTAATGGGTGTAAAATTGATATGTGCATATGGTTTGGGGGTTATCTCCAAAGATAGGGGTTTTCAATACCAAACAGGGATTCCAAGGGTAAGTCTTGACAAAGTGAGGGTTGGAATGATTGGATTTCCTTATACACCCAGGGAAAGGGAAATGAATGGTACTTTGATGAAAAATGTTATCAATAAGGGGGGTGTGATGCTCCCATTTTTAATGGTGGATACTGCCGCAAGGAGAGATAAGGTATTGGTGTCATGTTCTCCACTTCATGTGATAGTTGGAGAAGATGTGGAAGTATTAATAGCTGATGATGGTTCATTTGGGGAGGAAAGGATGACATACATGAGTTTGTATGTAACTGATGGCATGACTAGGGGAGATCCAACATATGCCCCTAGCAAGTACAAGTCTTTGTAGATTCTTAGTCCTATCTCATTGAAAGATGGGGGTATTCAGTTCCAATGAAAGGAAACATGTTATTAGGGTTGGCAAAGGGAATTTTTTCATAGTATATAAGTTGGTCTAGTGTGACTAATTTCTCGTTATGGAGGAACATCATGACCCACAAGACTAAAGAGGAAACTTCCTTCATAGAATTACATGTAACCACGTCCTAGGAGGATATTGTAGTTTGATTGTGCATCAATGACTTCAACATCGAGTAGAACCATCTTTCCCCCTACGTCGATAGGGACATTATAATAGAGACCTTATCATTGAGGAGGGTTCCCATCATAATTTTGGAGGGTGATATAAGATGGGATGCGCTCCGTGGTTCCTAGTTGCTTGCAAAAGTTTGTAGATTGACACAAGTGGATGTGTCTTCATAAAAAATAAATTAGTTAATATTAATGTTTTTATGGTGATGGGTATTTGGAAGGAACTTGATGATGGTAGTTGGGGTTTTTACTATTGAGTTCAAGATTCACGTGGTGCCTAATGTTGTTAGCAAATCCTTATTTTGAGAAGGATAGGATTGGAGTACCTCTAATGTGGACATTGCAATGAGAGATGGAGCCAAACCATCCACTGTGTTATAATTATGTGTTGCTTTCATATGGAGATTGTGAGTGGTATGTTGAATAGGTGGTTTTGGTATCCTAAAGATAAGGTCACTACTAGGACATGGAATTTTCAAAGAAACGTCTATAGAAGCTTGAGCATCCTCCTACTAAGTGGGTGGGTTTTATAAAATGTCATAGGATCAATTACAAGTATGTAGATTAATATTTGTAGTGTTCATGTAGATGTTTTGGTAGCATGCTTCTCTCATTAGAGAAGGGTTTAATTGTGTCAGAGTATCTTGCTAAGAAACAACAACTTGATTTGTGAAGGGGTGTTGTAAAATGGCTTTTTTGGGAGGGCGACATTATTTCCTTCAGTAGGAATTGTGCTTGGCTGTTTTTTGGCCTCCAACATCTATTGACACTCATGGATTAATGGGAAATGGTGGTTGTAATGGTTGAATTCTCTAAACACATCACAAACAAAGTTCACACCAAGATTTTTGCTTTGGATTGTGTTATTGGGATGTTGATACAAGTATTTTGGTTCTTATTACCAGTAATACCATTAAAATAGGTTGGAAGGGGTAATACCATTAAAATAGGTTGGAAGGGGGGGGGGGGGGGGGGTTTCCCCCTTTCCTTAGAGTTTGGTTTCCTTATTTTTTCTTTCCTTTATTCTTTCCCTAATTAGATAGATTAGGGGGGTTCACCGTATTCAATTTTTCAAACCGCTAAACCTGTTGAGTGGGTGAAGGTTGAGCAAAATTTACCCTTGCTTTATCCATGGGATGAGAATTAAGTGGTCTAGGTAATTGGAAGTATGGGTTTTATGGCGATATGACTATGTAAGGATTATGTGTCCCATATGAAGCTTGTGTAGGTGCTTGAGGATTCATGGGGTTGGTTTGCATGAAAACTGGGTATGATCCCATATTAGGAAATGTTGGATTGTATAAACCATATGTTGTTGGTCCAAATGACAAACAAGGTATGCTTTGAGGGATGTTGATGGCTGAGGATGGAGGAGGACCACTCTTTGGTAAGCTAGGTGTAAGGGATCTATATGACGTGAGTATAGTTCCTTAATGAGAAAGTGTCCAAACAATACATACAGTCATATATGACATGTTTGGGTTGGTTTGATCTAATGACCAATTGTGAGGAGTATCAGGTTATATGGTATCTAGATACCTTGACCATGCATAAATTAGATTGAAATGTTGGTATTTAAGGATCATTTCATTGTTGTTTTCTGGCATGGTTGTCGTGACGTATTTCATGATCATGGGAAAGAGGGACTTAAGGAACCAATCCAATAAAATTATGGTTGGATTTTGATTTTACACAATGCGCATCGTCAATTCTATTCATGACTGCGCTCGACAATATGCATAGATATGCTTTGTTGAAACTTTGAAAGAATATACAAGAAAGGTCATGGTGAACTTGGATATGAAACTAGGTTAAAAACACATAGGAAATGGACCCAAAAGTGTTATGTGTGGATGTTGGTAGTTGACAGACCATTTATCCCATGGGGGTTAGAGCAATTGGTAATGAGTCATTGAGATGAGAAGTTGTAAATGGAAGGTAACGAGTTCAAATCCCCTATGGGTGATAGCATACAAAAAGAAAGTTGATAGACCATTTAGTTGTTGTACCTATGAGGGTTCTTTTAAAGAGTCTAAATATGGGGATTGTATCTTTGACTATGTTGTTGGATGAGTAGCAAAGGTGAAATGACATCACATGATTGTATGAGTTGTCCCTTTGTTTTCCTTCAAACTTTGGAATGTCTAAGGGTAGTTTAACAAACATTCGAGTCCATTTTGGGTCATATTGGATAGAGTCATTGATGAGTTTAGATAATTTGGGGATATTTAAAGGAGCCATAAACAAAAAAAAATTGTTTGAGGGGGATCGACCATCGTGTGTGGTGGGGAAGTTCCTCCTATTGACACATAAGGACTAGGGATATGTCCTTGAGGAGGGTTGTTGAGAAAGATATGTCTAAGTACAACAAATCCTATCACTATCACCCGTGTTTGCAGGTTAAGTGGTGGCCTCCTTTGTTAAATATAAAGGCAAGGTTTATCATAAATTCTTCCTTTGACAGGATGAAGGTTTTGAAGCCTCAAAGAACACCGAGAAGGAAGTAGGTTTGCTATGGTGTTGAATGTGATGGAAGAATTTGCAAAACTAGGAACTAACTAAAAAATTTGGCAAATGCAACAATATGATGGTCACAAGTATTAGATGCAAAAAATGGTGCAATAGTGTATGTTGAATGAGAATAAATGAGGATTTTTAATGTTTATGTTTCTCGATTACACATGGTTCCTTGTAATTTAGTGAAATGATGATGTGATCCTATCTTGACTTATCGTCCTTCCTCTAAAAAATAGTCACTAGGACTTCCAATAGTGCTCTTGTTGAATGGTGATAAAATCACCAAAGATTGCTAGTGAAGGTATGGCGAACCAATTATAATGAGGGGTATTGGGGCTATATTCCAGAAGGACTAGGAACATTTCCAATAGCCAACAAAATATTACTCTAGTCCAAATGCATGCCACAAATGCCTCTTGGTGAAAATTCCTAGTTTTCTTGCTACTAATATAGTTTCATCATGTGTGGATAAGAAGTTAAGCCTTGAATGGACAAGTGTTGCCTCCACAAAGAGTTGGATGACTCAATATGGTAAGCATAAACAAATTAACATTGGATTTAGCATTATGTGCACTCTGCTTTCTTATCCAAGTTTGATAACACTTACTTATAGTAGGATTTCAAAGTTCCCTAAAAGTTGACAACCACTATTGTTTCATATGAAAAAGATTGACGGGTATTGTTTGGATGCCTAGCCCAACAATCCTAACTTGAATTATAAATTGTTTTATGACCTCTCGGTAGAGGAATTTATATTGGTTCAAGTCATGATTTGTTTTGAAAGGGTTAAATTTGATTTATGTGTGATAATGGAAGTATTTCAAACCTATCAATGTTTATAATCCATCAAGATCACTTTATGGGTGCAAGATGAAGAGCATACTTCAAGGAGAAAGTTTTTAGATCCATTAGTATGTGCTTGAAGTGAAAAAACACACATGTGGTTAATAATGCTTCAAGTAAAGAATACTTTGCAAATGACTTTATGAGAAAATGAATTAAGGAGATACTAACATATGTGATTTAGTTACTCCCTCTTGAAATGGTTTACTTGTAAAGTGTAGTTATTTTTGTGAAAGGAAACCAAACACAAGCAAAGTGAAAAGGGAGGTATTTCTCGCTTGTTGTGTTTTTTTAATTCGCCAAGATCACTTTATGGGTACAAGGAAAATAACATATTATGATTACAATAGTGTTTAGGTATGTTTTGTGTGTGAAGAGTGTATTTGATCGAATTTCTTTAAATAAGAAAGTAATACATAAGTGGCTTAGAGTATAAACTATTGCAAGTTAACTCATGTGCCTATACAAATAATTTCTTATAACTTGAAATAAATTGTGTTAATCTACTCTAGTGTAATCTAGTAGGTTGTTGGGAACCTATAAGATCAATTCCTAGAAAAATAAAAGTTGCAAAATATGACTTTGCCCCCCCATTTAAACTAGGTAGTCTTAGTGCCTATGGAATTTAGAAAAACAACAACTTGTAGTTGATTTTAATTCTTAGGCAATGTGAAAAACCATGAGGACTGCATTTGTGAATTAGAGCAAGCTGAAAATTTTAATTTTTGAAAAACCAAGCGGGTTTCGGGCCATCATTCATTTGACAACACAACTTACCAGCTAAACCAGTCACACGGAAAAAATATATGAACATTTTTACTCTTGGCCCATGATGCAGTGCATGTAAAAGGTCACAATACATGCATGTAATGTTTGTGTGGGTGTGAACATAGTGGAATCATGTGACAATGTGTTTGTAGAAGAAAAAGTAGCAGTGTTTCGCATGGAATAAAGGACGACATGAATGCAATTGAGAAAAAGTGAAAATGAGAATTCAACATACAAAATACATTGGTCAATGGTAAAAACAAGAAGGTAATGATAATTCAAGAGCCTCAAATCAATTAATAAACAAAAACACAACCTTGATACGTAAAAAATTAAAATAAAACAAAAAGTGGAGTCACCAATATTGTTGTGGGAAAAATGGCCTGAGTATGAGAAATCCTCCCTTCCCTTGTAGGTTTCAGGCAAGGAAACAGTGTGAGTTGATTATTAGTAAGTCCAATAAACAATGTTGAAGTTTTTAAAGGAATAAAAACACATATAATGATTACTTGGGAGATAAAATTTTCATAAACGAGATAAAAACACAACAAAGTGATGAGGTTCAATCGAATTTTTATCTCCAATAGAAAATCTTGAGTACAATAGTGTCACCTAGGAGAATGTTGCTTGGAAATGATATCTAACACTCCCTTTGGAGGTTCCCTTGACCTCTAGGCTAATTGCTTGCTAACTACCTTTGGATGATGAAGAAAAATACTTGCTTCTTGAGGAAGAAGCAACATGAGCTTGAAATACCAATGATGATAAGAGGTTGCCAAAGGTGATTATCTCAAGCTAATGCTTGTATCATAACTTTTCTCTTGATTTATCCTTATGGAATGCATGCTCATGGATTCTTTTTATACGTAAAGTGGAGGTCCAGAAATAAATAGTTCTCCACGTGAATTCTCACTCCCATGATGTGACCTCAAGTTACAAGTGTGGTCCTATTGAATTCCCAAGCATGTGAAGGAATCTAATTTGAATTACTTGGAGCCAAAATGTGGTTTCAAATATTTGAACGTCTCGCAAAAGTTAATGGCCTTTAGGTTGGTACACCCACACAAGTTTTTGAAAGATTTTCTATGTGATTTCGCATGGGTTGTCTTTGACAAACCCATGCACCGTGTGATTTTCGTCTCATAAACTTAGTGAATCTCTTGAAGTCTTATTCAATCATTCATTTCTTTGTTTCATATGCTGATTTTTCTAATGAAGAAACCATGTGAGTTGCATGTTGTATGTTGATGATGTTTCTCTACAATAATTACTAAAATGTCACATGTGTGCAAAATTAAGGTCATAACAACTATACATTTTGCAAGCAACTACCTACAACTCCTGTGGTAGGATCATTCCAATGAGCTTATAGAATTAGGAAATGTTTTAGTAGCTACCAAGGAGAATTCCATTGACCCACGAGTTGGCACAATGTTCTAAGGTTAGTTCAACATCGTCATTAGCTTACTAAGAATATTGAGAGTTCCCATTATATCATATTTATCCACCCTTTCCAAAACTTTAGAAACACTCTCGATGAATAAGCAATTGCAAATTTTCCAAAGAGTGATTACACAATTTGAGTTTACAAGATTCATAATGACAAGAAAATCTCATAGAAAATGACTATTTCTTCTTGTCCATACCCGATCTAAGATTCATTAACACACCCAATAAACAAATAAAATGAAAAATACATCCATTGATTATTTATCAACAAAATTTATTAGCAAGAAAAGGATTGCTGAATTATTTTAGACTGTTAAGCAATCATAGTCCCAATGCAGTTGAGTTCACATCCACCCTTTGTATAATTCCAATTTTAGAAGATTTTGTTAAACCAAAAGAGTTTCTTGAGCATGGCCTTCAATCATACAGAGGCACAACTACATTTTATTTTCGAGACGCAATTTATAGACTAAGAAAAGAGTTTTTTGTTCTTCCTAATCTTATCAACACCTTGAAACATATTTCATATTGTAACATGTACACCAAGGATTTAATCTACCATAACCATGGACATGGAAGTTACATCTAAGAAATTTGAGATTATTGAGGTAAAACAAATTCATTGGAGCTCATCATAATTCTATACTATTGTAAATATTTTGAATATAAAGGAATGAGGATGGTTTTCTCCAACACATTCCACACCACATCACCTTACCTCTAAGAGCTTGAGGTTCTCATAAAAATTGTACAAAGTAGATTTATCCAAACAAAATATGTGTTTTATCATGACTATAAATGATTTCTCAAAGAGATTATCACTCATTGGTTTATGCCCATGAAGCTAAACTTATTATTATTTTTTCTATCTCCAAAAATAATTTTTCTAAGAGACAATTCCACTTTAGATTTGTGCATATAAAAAACATGATTATTCATTCTTAAAATTCTTGGATATGAAGACATTTTAATTAGAATGTACGCCTATACAGGGGTTTTGATTTTATTATTACTCAATTGATTTAGCAAGAGGAAACTTCATTAAGAAAACAAACAAATAATGGATATGGTTTTAAAGTCCATTGAAAAGAATGCATTAATCCAAAGATAACCATGTCTAGGTAGTGGGTGCTTCAAATTTTATTTCCCCAATGATCGTTAAAAGTGAAAAGTTCAACTCAGTCAAGTAGGTTGTTTAGATATTAGTTTTAGAAAAAAAATGACGCTTACAATCATATCTATCGAATTGTAAGTTACAAGAATTTTGGGCATGAGTTCACAAGATGCACATATGGGATGACATCATCCCTTGTATAGGTTATCATTCACAAGAGATGAGTGTGTTCTATAGGTAGATGTGGCTTCTACAACAATATACACACATAGTACTCTCTATAATACATATAACACCCACCTTGCATGCACAAGGTGTTAAGGTTCTCTTGCAATATTTTAGAGCAACTACATACACAATTTTGGAATTACCAACTCAAATTATTAGCGATAAGCAAATTCTAGCCATTAGACAAGACTCCAAAAATTCCCCACATGAAAGACACATTCAAAATGATCATGGTAATTTCCTTATTCGTAACATATAGTCAAGATGCTCAAAGTAAAATTCCTTATCTTCCTGAGTGTCTCATCCAGATTCTTAGTCTCTTCAAATTCATTGTTATCTTTATAAGACCGAGGAAACCCACAAAGCACTAAATTTTACCTTCACATCTCTTATATTCATAACATGTTGAAGCAACTCCAAGAACCTTTTCACATACTTATCCATAGTCATATGTCCCAACTTTATGTCATAAAAATTCCTTAGCCTTGTTATCATAGCTCTTTTCTAAAAGGTACTTCTGTTAAAAGTACTTTTTAAATCGATTCTAATGAATTTCTTTCTCATTGATCTTCCTTATTTATCTAAGTTGATCCCAATATATAGACACCCTTCCATTCAAATTAAAAATAACCACCCTTGATTTCATATTCCGAGTATAGTCAAGGACTTTGAAGTGTTTTTTAATACCAAGAAGTATCTCTTCCTTGAATGACTCTTTCATGCATTATTGGGAATACTTTAACTGATTATGTTCTTCCCAGGCCTTGGTTAACCTTTTGATTTATTCCTTGCAACTTTGAAGTTCTTCCTTCAAGATTTTCATCATCTCTAACTTGTTAACTTGTTTAGACGAGTCTCTATTTTTCAACTTTCATTGGATTATGTATCCATTTGGTATTTACCCGTGATCTATGCCTCACATGCATGAGGATTATGCATGTCTTACATGGAAATAACTGTTTCACTTCCTCACAATGATTTCCATGCAAAGATTCATGGGACACTAGTATCTGTGCACATGAACACCGTGTTAGATTAACCAAACGTCAAATCATTGAAATTCATCACTCCCTGATCCCACGCATGTCCTAGTGTTGTAACCTTGGATATGATAAAAATTTGTAACATGCCCTTTAATACCAATGAGAATAAAACATCACTTTACATTTTGCAATCAACTACCAAAAACACCCACTAGTAGTACAATGAGATTATACAATTAGGAAATGTTTTAGTAACTAGTGAAGATAATTGCATTAACCTAGTAGTTAGGACATTGTTTTGAGATTAGTTCAACATCTTCATTAGTTTATTAGGAAGATTGAGAGTTCTCATTATATCAAATTTATCCATTCTTTCCAAAACTTTAGAAACACTCTCAAGGAATCAACAATTGCAATTTTTCTAAAGGAATTAAAAAGATTGAGAGTTCTCATTACCAAGAAGTATCTCTTCCTTGAATGACTCTTTCATCCTTTATTGGGAAGAGTTTAATTGATTATGTTCTTCCTAGGCCTTGGTTAACCTTTTGATGTATTCCTTGCAACTTTGAAGTTCTTCCTTCAAGATTTTCATCATCTCTAACTTGTGTATATGAGTCTCTATTTTTCAATTTCCATTGGATTATGTAACAATTTGGTTTTAACCTATGATCTATGCCTCACACACATGAGGATTATGCATGTCGTACATGTCAATAACTATTTTACTTCCTCACAATGATTTCCATGCAAATATTGATGGGACACTAGTCTCTATGCACATGAACACAGTGTTAGATTAACCAAACGTCAAATCATTGCCATTCATCACTCCCTGATCCCACGCATGTCCTAGTGTTGTAACCTTGGCTATGATAACAATTTGTAACATGCCCTTTAATACCAATGAGAATAAAATATCACTTTACATTTTGCAATCAACTACCAAAAACACCCACTAGTAGTACAGTGAGATTTTACAATTAGGAAATGTTTTAGTAACCAGCAAAGAGAATTGCATTAACCTAGTAGTTAGCACATTGTTTTAATATTAGTTCAACATCTTCATTAGTTTATTGAGAACATTGAGAGTTCTCATTATATCAAATTTATCCATTCTTTCCAAAACTTTAGAAACACTCTCAAGGAATCAACAATTGAAATTTTTCCTTCCAGTCCATGCCCGATCTAAGATTCATTAACACACCCAATAAACAAATAAACTCAATAACACATACATTGAGTATTTATCAATAAAAGGATTACTGAATTCTTTTACAGTGTTAAGCAATCACAATCCCAACACAATTGAGTTCACATCCACCCATTATATAATTCCAATTTTAGAAGATACTTTTAAGCCAAAATAATTTCTTGAGCATGGCCTTCAAGCATGCATAGGCACACATGCATTGTCTTTTTCAGCCAAATTTAAAGACCAAGAAAAGGGTTTTTGTTTTGTTCTTCCTAATATTCTCAACACCTTACAACATATTTATTTCTATTACATGTAAACTAGGGATTGAAACTATCATAACCATGGACAAAAAAGTTACGTCTACGGAATTTGAGATTATTGAGGGAATAACAAATTTATCAATGCTCATCACAATTCTGTACTATTCCATATATTTTGAATGGAAAGGAATGAGGATGGTTTTCTCCAACACATTCCACGCCACCTCATCTTTCCTTTGAGTATCTAACTGAGTTTCCAATTATTTTTAAGAACTATTAATGGTGAAATATTATAGTTTTACTTAAGTAACAATATCTTAAACAAACTCAATAGAATTGAAATTTTTTTATTATACTTATAAATCTAGGCAATAAAAAAATTATAAACCAATAATTCGCACTCTCCACAAGCAAATAGAGCAATTAAAACAAATCCCACATCTTAGAGAATAATTTAGACAATAAGGAATATGAGGTTTCTTAGAAGTTTTAACAAAGACTTAACCTCAAATTGAAATGAGATTCTATGCACTTAGTTTGGACGTCCCTTAGGCTTCTAGGGAGATCTAGTTTGTAAAGGCCTCAAGAAGAGATAGGAAGTAGTCACGATGAACAATTATTCTTGCCAAGACATAACACCATGGATGGAAAGAAGAGCTTGGGATTTTCATAGAAATTATATAAAGTACATTTACCCACATAAAATTTGTATTTTTCCATCACCACAAATTATTTGTCAAAGAGATTACCTTTATGCCCATGAAGCTATGATTTGTATTGTTTTTCTATCTCCGAAAATCATTTTGCTAAGAGACAGTTCCACTCTAGATTTGTGCCTACAAAAGACATGATTATTCATTCTTAAAATATTTGGGTAGGAAGACATTTTAGTTGGAATCTACACCTGTAAAGGGGTTTCATTTTTATTATTACTCAATCAAGTTGGGAAGAGGAAACTCCATTAAGAAAGCATTCTTGTAATGGATTTGGTTTTAAAGTCCATTGAGAAAATGCATTAATCCAAACATCACCATTTCTAGGTAGTGTTAGGTTGAATTTTTTTCCCTAATGATCCTTAAACAATAAAAATTGAACATTCAATCTGGTATCTTTTTTAGAGATTGTCTTCAAGAAAAGAAATAATATTTAGAATCATTGCTCTCAGATTATAAGTTACAAGATTTTGGGCATGAGCTTGCAAGATACACCTATGGGATGACATAATTCCTTGCATAGGTTATCATTTTCAATTGATGAGTGTGTTCTATAGGTATATATGGATTCTATGATAATCTACATCCGTCGTACTCTTTATAATACATAAAACACCCACCTCTCATGCATAGGATGTTAAGATTTTCTTGCAGTATTTTAGAGCAACTACATACACAGGTTTGAAATTCCCAACTCAAATTATCAATGACAAGCAAATTTTGGGCATTAGACAAGCCTCCAACAATGCCCCAAATGAAAGGCACATTCAAAATAATCATGGTGATGTCCTTATCCAAAACACATAGTCAAGATCCTCAAAGTAAAGTTCCTTATTCAAAAATTAACATGCATTTAAGTTCAATTCCAAGTAATAGATTTAAAACATAAAAGGGATCCTATGGTCCTTTTAAACAAACTCTTCTTTACCTAATTCTAAGTCCAATACCTTTGCAACCATGTCATACACATTTGGTTTCAGCAAAATTTTCCTACAAATAACAATCATACATATTACTGCAACAATCTAGATTGGAAAAATTATAGCCATGTATTCCAAATTTTATAATTAAGAGATGGATTAAGAAACCTATATTTAAAAAAAAAAATATGCTCCAAAGAATTTGTCTACAGGGGGAGTATTTTCCTCCCAAACATAGGTTGTTCTACTACAAAATTTCACCCTCATGTTGGGTTATGAGATCTCCATTGAGATTAAGTATATCAAGTTTTATTTTCAAGCCACTAAAACCTTCACACAATCAACCAGTATGTCACGATTACAATGCATGAGTCTTCTTTCAACTAGCCCATTTTTTGACACACTTCACTTTGCTCCATACAACCCAGAAATCCATCCTTTCTCTGTTGCACATCCCATCATGCATTCCCTTCCTTTATGTTCTCTTTAGTATGACCATTATAAGCCCAATCAATTGTCTGCTTCCAAGTTTCTTTTACAATACTAAGACATTTCTTAGCAAAAATTTTGTGACATTGTGCACATCATAATGAGCCAACAATCCTTTAAGGGTTTAGTTGGTAGTCTAATTACCTTCTAATGGTGCATACTACCTCTCAATAGTCATTCTTTCACTCCTCCATAGTTTTAAAGCCATCTAGGTTGAGTTTTGTTTTCTTCAATATTCTTATTTCTTTTAAAAACCTCTTTTTTTCTAACTCTCCCTCCCCTATTCTAATTTTTCTTGAGTGCATTCAAGAATGAGGAGTGAGGGAGGATTTTTTCCTCCATTCCTATCTTAATTCCTCAAAATTAGGAGGTTTTTACTTATAAATAAGGATTAGGAACTTTGACCTAAAATTACTAAGTCTCAACTCACATTCCCATCTTATTTCTTTCTAGGTTCTTAATTCAAGGCTTCACATAGAATAAGTGTAGTAAATAAATTTAAAATGAAGGCTTTTATGAGTTAGGTTAGGAATCATCACAAGGCATAGGTAACCCCCCTTTCTCTTCTTCAGTAGTGAACTTATAGCCCATAGGCGTCCTCCCCCAATCAACCTTAAAAGTTTTCTTTTGCTATTGTTAAAAAATATTCATGTTATAATTTTCCTTCTTCAAAAATTGCCACAGTATGTTTATCTCATGCCTGAATACAACACAGTAATGAAAACTTATTTACAACATATACATAAATTAAAAAATATGATTTTTTGGAATGTTGTAGCTCATGTTTATTCTTTAAATGGAACTACGTTGTTTGGATCTAGGACTAGGAATTTGAAATTGGATGAAGGGAAGCTATAACTAAATTGATTGCCTTTACCCCTTGATTTTTAATCACTGGTTATGGGGAAATAGACTTATATGCTCCACTGGGTGGTAGGTGCGGGTGTTGATGTAGTAGATGTGTGAAGTATCCTCACATAAGTCGGCTCAAGAGAATATGACAATAAATGTACTTTCTTGTTGCATAAGTGAAGACGCCTAGTAAAAGAAGACAAGTCATCCCTAGTTAAAAAGTCACCCAAAAAACAATATAAATAGGAGGGACCCCTCCTCATTTGAACACACAACCAAGAAAGTTTTATCCAGGCAAGGAAGAAGTTTGTTACTGCTACAAGAAGACTATTTTTTGTGGTTCTCTATCATTGAAGAAGTTCGCTCTTATATTCTTGGGGTTTATCTTTATAAGACATATGTGATCTATGTATTTGGATGTACATTGTTCTCTGAAATGATTTTCTCTATTAGAAGGTTCCTGGGTTTTTGTAATATCCGTATCCAGATATCCTCGAAAGCTATCTCAATTGAATAGTCCAATAGAAAATAGTTCTATGTTGAATAGTTATATAAGAGTAAAATATGAATGATGATTTTACAATGATAAAGTAACATGTATATACATGCCTTACATAGTGACTATTCACTAAGATATGTCCCTTATTTAACCTAATTAATTAATATTTATTTCATTATTATTTATTAAGGATAATTATTTAATTTTTATTTGTTACATTTCCTTCCCCTTAAATGTACTTTGTCCTCGAAGCATAGTTTATTGTAAGACTTTGTTCTCGTGCTTGTAATGAGTTTTCATGATTGTCGGAATTTTTATGATGTTTGTGCTTCATGTGATTTACTGGTTGTTAACAACTTTAAGGATTTTTCTAGCTTCTCATATTTTATTTTTTTAATTTGTTCAATCAACCCTTGATTCCGATTTTTTAAATGAGAATTTTCTTTATCTTGTTCTCATACATTCTTATCAAATTCTTTTATGAGATCTACTTCTTTTTGTGGAATTTATCTTGTACTTCTTCTTGGGATTTTTTTTTAATTTCTTGATCCGTGTGATCAAATCTTGACTATGATTTTTCAAATGGGTAATTTCTTCATCCTTACTGGTAGCAACCTTTTCAACTTCTTTTTGCTTATTTTGTTCTGACTTACGATTGCCCTCTGCAATCATATTTGATATATCCTTGAAGTCTTCAGATGTTAGAGCTTCTAAATCTGTCTTCATTGCAACATCTTGTAATGTGATTTTCTTCTTTTTATAGTAAAATGTTAGACATTTATTTTCGGCATTTAAGATGAAAGTCCCCAATGTTCTTATCCAAGGTAAACCCAAAATTATGTCACCGTCAAATCTCCATAAGGAACTAATGATGAATTTCAATGTGACCATATAATCTTCAACATTCAATTGTAAGCCACTTATTTCAAATTGTTTCCTGTCCGAAAAATCTATCCCTTCACCTATATTTGACTCATGAATCACTAAATGGTTAGCGAATTCAGTACTAATATAATTATTACTTTCAACAGGTGTAATAGAAATGGTGATATCCTTTCCTGCAAGTGTCCCTTTAATTCTAAATAGTATTGAAACATTTCTTTTTGAGATGATAGGAAACGTTTCTTTTTTTTCAACATTAAAATCCATATTTTTTATTTTTTAAATTTTGTTTGTCAATATCCTTTTTTGCTGTTCCAATAATTATTATTACTATTATTAAAAGTAATAATATTATTATACCAATCTCAAATACACCAAACTTTCAAAAACCACGTGTGGTTTTACTTATTCGTTTTTTGACCTTTTCCGTTCAAATGATTTCTTTCTTCTTTCTTCTTTTTAATTTTTTTTTCTTTTTTTTACCTTTTTTTCCCTTTCCTTTTTTTTGTGTCTTCTTCTTTTATTATTATTGTCTTACCTCTTCTCTTTTTCCTTCTTAGTCAAAGACCACAATTTGATGGAAATACCGGAATAATGGTTAAAAAACCAAATTACACAAAGTGTAAATAATGGCCAAGGGTTGTATCACTATTATACCAGTGTAATATCTGTATCTAGATATTCTCGAAAGCTATCTCAATTGAATAGTCCAATAGAAAATAGTTCCATGCTCAATAGTTATATAAGAATAAAATATGAATGTCGATTTTACAATGATAAAATAACCTCCTTACACAATGCTTATTCACTAAGAGATATGTCCCTTAGTTAACCTAATTAAATAATATTTATTTCATTATTATTTATTAATGAGTTATTTAATTTTTATTTGCTACAATTTTCTCCCTTTGCGATTTCCTAGGTGCAAGCTTGGGGGAGACAATGGTTCTACATTGTCTATGGTTGGGAGGTGGTAGATCATCACCGTGGTTAAGCGAGTTCCATAACCACTATTGTTTCTGTGCTTGGTTATTATTTTAGTGATCTTGTTTACACAATTGAATTTTACTTCTATATCTTTATAAAATCTAACATAGTATCAGAGTAGTGCTAAAAGAAGCCATTGTAAGAAACTAGGGCTCCATACTTTGGAGTGTTTTCAACATTAGTTCATCTTGAAAGTAGCATTGAGAAACTTTCCCTAGGAGGGTGCACCTCTCTATGGAGGTAAAATCCAATTTCAAGAATTTTCAATTTTTGACCTAATTTCTATTGGGGTCAAAAACTAGGGCTCCATGTTTATATCCCTTATGTCGACTGTTTAGGTTCGACCTTAGCATTCTTCAATTCTCCTTGGGAGGGCGCATCTATCTGTGGATGCATATTACATATCCATTTTTTTTCATTTTTGACCTATTCTCCACTGGAATCAGGAAACTAGGGTTTCTAGTTTTGAGTTGTTATGTCCACAAATCTAGGAGAAAAGAAAGTCTATTCAACCCACCCTGGGAAGGCACATTTATCTATGGATTCATATTTGCAAGAATCTAAACTTCAAATTTGACCTATCTCCTACTAGGGATTTTGACTAGTCTGCAGTCAAGATGATTGGTATGAAAATTGAAGATAGACTTGATGGGGATTCCAACTTCATCTTTTGGAAGTCTAGGGCTATCCTCATCTTGGAGGAAAATGATCTCTTGAAGCGTGTCAATGAGAACATTCAAGAACCAAAAGAGAAAACTTGAAGCCTCGATTGTTGATGTTGATATTCCACAAAAAAGGTCAAGGAATGATGACTCTGAAGAAATTGCAAAAGAGCATCGAAAGGAGTTCTTCTTCTAGTATTCTCCATGTTGAGATGATGTGATTATCATTAAGATCCAAATTGCGATGGGATTCCTGAAAGAATATGAAGATCAAGATTCCTATAAGGAGGCAGTGGGATCCCACCCACAAAATAATAAAATATAAGTATTCGGATTCTTCAGTTATTGCTCTTGTAGGTCAGATATGAATGTCTTGAATATGTTTTCATAACAAGTTGTATGCAAAGCTCTATTCCTAGAATTAGGAAGTTTGTTGAGCATGTGATATAGTTCTTTTATTAATGAACAATAAGATCTTGCAGTACATGTTATGCATACAGCCTATAGTTCTGCACAACCTTCCATAAGCCGTTGATTTAGCTAGTCTAGGATGATATATCATTCTTACATGCTTAGAGTAATGCACACTCTTGATAGTATCTTCTTATGGAGATAGAATGCATCTAGATAGTTACCATATGTGCTTATGATACATGCATATCATTATTGTGTTGAAGTAATAGCTAATATGCTTACATAACTATGTGAACTATTGCCATTACATTGAAACATGAATTGATTGAATGTGATTATGTATTGTCGCTAACCATCTTACTAAATTTGAATTGTAGGGAAAGACCATATGCTATGGCCTACTAGAGAAGAATTATGTGACTTGTTCTAAAGAACAGGCAATGGAAATATAGATCCTGTTGGTATTCAGTGATTGAGAGAGAGCAGATTGATTAGAAGCAGGAAGCTTCTAGGAGCATGACTCTCAACCCATACTACAAATCAGGAAGAAGGATGGCTTCCATAAAAGTCATGACTATTCAACATACAGAAGAGGACCTGATACATCCATCTATATGCGCACACATGGCCCATAGGTCCAAAGGATCTTATATAGATATTGGTGATTAGGAGTAGAAGGATCCAACATATGTTGGTTTCTATACTACAGATGTTCATTCCTACACAAATTATGGAAAGCAATTGATTCCCTACTGGAGCCATAACAAATGGATTATAGTATCATAGTCATGGAGGATGAGATTTACTCAATTAATTTACGAGGAGGTACACATCCATTCAGTTAGGGATGTGCCTCAAGACTCATAACATATTTTTGGTGATTATCCCTTGTTCATGATGATATATATACTGGTGATCTTCTTCTCACCAAGACATAATGATTTATTGTCAAATACAGAGGGAGTTAGCCCTTGAGATGAGGATATTGGACTATTTCATTACTTATTAATGGTGTGGAAGATACTTGATGAAATCTTCCTAAGTTAAGGTAAGAATGTAGTGGAGATCCTAAGTAGATTTAGCATGATGACTGTGAGCACATGGAAACACTGATGGCGATGATGTAGACAGATATTTAAAGGATCCATGATGTACTTAGTTATCACCAAGATGGATACTTACAGTAAGGAGTTGTGCTAAATTTCTCTATGAGGGTTGGTGTTCAGATTGACACCCAAAGTGATATCTCATATAGGTTGATGAAGTAGCCTATGGATAGCTCTAGAGAGGGAGAAGGATGCTCATATGCAGAGGGAGCAGGGTGCTCGAGCACAAAGGAATATGCGATGATCATGAAGATGTTATATTGGACAAATGTTCCTCCAACATTAGCCATGCGACATTGCTAAGGGTGAGTGGTATGATGGTAGTGTTATATCTTCTTCCGAACATTCAATGAAGGAATGTGGAGCTATCCCAGACATCCCATGATGGGGTGGGGATACTAGACTCTTGATACTCTCTTATATAGGTGTATGAATTCAGTAATGTGACTTGTTGTTATTTCATTTCATGTTTTTTGAATAGGGCAGGACAAAAGTGTCTGCCCCTGATACATTTGATTCCCTTGTTAGTTGATATGTGTGCAGGTCCATAGGTTCCCAAAAGATTCTATGAAGAGCACATTAGTCCCTAGATGACTCAAAATGGGGTCGTACCTTCTCCCGGACACGCTGTGAAGGAGTGGGGAGATTGGTTCCATGATTGAATCCCTTGTTAAGAGGGAAGGTTGAATTAAATCCCTCACACTCTATGAAGGAGTGGGGAGATTAGTCTCATGTTTACTGCCTCGTTAAGAGGGAAGGTTGATTTTACTATTACATTGTCCTAGACACTCTATGAAGGAGTGGGGATATTGGTCCCATGATTGTTTCCCTCGCTAAGAGGGAAGGATGATTATACATAGACCACTGATTTCTCCTGATCACTCCTAGCAGTGAGGAAATATTTCAGACAACCTGAAAGGGGATGGAGAGGCCATTGCATTCTTTCGATCACTTTGAGATGGAATGAGGAGATATCTTGGACATATTGAGAAGGTATGGAGAGGCCAACACATACTCCTAGACACTCTGTAGAGTGGGTCGATATCTCAGACACCATGAGAAATGATGGAGAGATTTAGCGCATTATCTCGATCACTCCAAGAGGGAGTGAGGAGATCTCTCAGACACCCTGAGATGGGGTGGAGAGGATGGCACATACTAGCACACACTGTAACATATGTATGGACTCACCGTTGGACTAGTTGAGTTGGTGCATGTTCTCTGATGGATTGGATTGAGCTGATGCATGTTGACTCCCTAATGGATTGAGTAGAGTTAATGAGTTGTTGCATGTTATCCGATGGACTGGATTGAGTTGATGCATAATATGTTGCATGTTCTCCGATGGACTGGATAGAGTTGATGCATGATTAACTCCCTGATGGATTGGGTAGAATTGTTAAGCTGTTGCATGTTGTTTGATGGACTGGATTGAGATGATGCATGAGATGTTGCATGTTTTTTGATGTATTGGATTAATTTGATGCATGTTGACTCCTTGATGGGCTGGGTAGAGTTGTTGCATGTTCCTCGATGGACTGGGTTGAGTTGATGCATGTTGAATCTTCAATGGAATGGGTAGATTTGGTGAGTTTTTGCATGTTCCCGATGCACTGGGTTGAGTTGATGCATGTTGAATCCCTCATGGACTGGGTAGAGTTGTTGACACTTCTTAATGGACTGGGATTGTGTTGGAAGACTCTCTTTATGATATAGAGATGTTTGAGATAGTCATGATGTACAGATGAGACCCAAATGTGATCCAATATGATGATTCCTCCTTGGCTAAGAGGGAGTGTTGATGTAGTATCCACATGAGGAATCCTCACAGAAGTTGGCCCAAGGAAATATAGCAATAAAATGTACTTTATTGTTGTATAAGTGAAGTCAACCCAGTAAATGAAGACAAGTTGGCCCCAGTTAAAAAGTCACCAAGAAAACAATATAAATAGGATGGACGCTTCCTCATTTGAACACACAACGAATCAAGTTCGCTCCAAGCAAGGAAGAAGTTCACTATTGCTACAAGAATACTATTTTTTGGGGTTCTTTATCATTGAAGAAGTTCATTCTTATATTCTTGGGGTTTATCTTTCTAATACATATGTGATCTATGTATCTGGATGTACATTGTTCTCTGAGCTAATTATATCTATCAGAAGGTTGCTAGGTTTTATCCCTTTGCGATTTACTAGGTGCGAGCTTGGGGGAGAAAATGGTTATGCATTGTCTATGGTTGGGAGGTGATATATCATCATCGTGGTTAAATGAGCTCCATAATTACTATTTTTTATGTGCTTGGTTATTCTTTTAGTAATCATGTTTATGCAATTGAATTATACTGCTATATCTTTATAAAATCTAACAAGATCCTCTTGGATCCTCTAGGAATGAATATTATTATTTTTATCAATGGGGCTTGGGAAGAGCAACTAACATCATAGATAAACAATATGTTTTATTTTTGGGCCTTGACTTCACAATCTCCTTGGGCATTCAAAACATTTTTTTCTTTGGGGATTTTCTCCTTATACTCTCACAAATGGAAAAAAGGTTCAAATCGACGATTGAATAGTTGAGAGGATCAACAACTGAATTATGGGTCTTTTGAAAGCCTTAATCAATCTATTCTATGTTCGAAGGACTAGTAACACTCTAGCTGATCAGCTTGCCAATCAAGCCTCAAATCATGATAAATGAACCTTAGCTAAAAATGGAGTGTGATGTCATTGATGGATCCCAATGCGGTATTAATGTTTTAATGCAACATATAATTCACCCCACCTCCTGAATGGTATCTGTATATTGATGTTTCAATTTTCAAAGTAACTATAAAAATTATATCGTGCATGGGAAAAGTCCCTTGAAGTTGTGTGTAATATCCGTATCCAGATATTCTCAATAATTACTCAGTTGAATAATCAACCAATGGAAAATAATTCCATATTGAAAATATAAAATAAATATTAAAGATGAATGATGATAAAAGATTACAAGTGAGTGCCATATATATATTAATTGTAAAGGCACTTTGGATACCATCCCTGAAAGGATGCGTCATTTTAGAATAGTTTACTAATAACCATTTATTAATTATTAATTATTAATATCAATATATATTAATATATATATATATTGTTTCTTGTTATTATTTAAGTTTGTTACATTGCCTTCCGATTCATGATGCTTTGTCCTCAAAGCATATTTTATAAAACTAGTTTATAATTTAAATATTGTAAGTAAAACCATGGGCTATTTCACTTTTTTTTTTTAACTTTTCCCCTTTTATTTCTTTGGAGTGGATTAATACTTCTTCAATGAAATTCAAAGGCCAAAGGCCAATGTTTGGTCAAAAACCATTTTTTACCAGAGAAACTCTGAATATGGATGGCTAAAAGCCGTTGAGAGGTCAAAGACCTAAATTCAAGGAAACCTTGATCATTTTGGACAAAAGCTCGAGAACCAGCAGAAGCCCAAGGAAGGGTTGGCTTTGATACCAATGTAATATTCGTATCCGGATATTCTTAATAATTACTCAGTTGAATAATCAACCAATGGAAAATAATTACATATTGAAAATATAAAATAAATATTGAAGATGAATGATGATAAAAGATTATAAGTAAGTGCCATATATATATTAATTGTAAAGGCACTTTGGATAACATTCATGAAATTTTTATGTCCACTTAATATGGAGTTTTAGGATCATTTCATCACCTAATTTGAGATTATTCAAGTGTTTGAACCTTGGATTTTAGGGAAAAGAGATGCTTGGGTGTTTGGTGGATTGTCTATTATTCCAGAGATTCTCAATTAGTGGTTTCTTATGGTTAGGGAGCTTTAGTTTTTATTGTTATCTAGTATTTCCCTACTGCTACTTTGCACAACTAGGAAGGGCCTTTAGTGTGGTGTCTATTAGGGTGGCCTAGACCTAAACAAGAATGAAAGCAAAGAAAGAGGTTGCAGTGGTGCTGATGGATTTGGTCGAGGGGAAACAAGATGTAAAGGCTAACATATGGGATCTCTAGTCCACTCTACACATGACCAACCAACAACTGTAAGGCGTCTTGGATACAATAAGAGAGGTAACAACCCATGTTTTTCTTGGATCATTATTTTGATGACTTGGAACACCTGGTTTTTGTTCAAGGAGCTCAGTTGAAAAAGATGAATATTATTGTGAATCTTGACCACAATATGTTGGTTAAATGTTAGTTTTGTCCCACTAAAAATGTTGGTTCGACAAATGCCATTGATAAAGAATTTGTCCACAATCCATATATCGTCATTGTGGAAATTCCAAGTTATCTGAATTAATCCAAAGAAAATAGAGATGATTAATGCATAGGGTGGTCTATGTTTTGGTTTTTGTTTGTTCATGGTATGTTTTAGTGTCTTTATGCTCAAACAATATTTGAGGATCTATACTAGTCTAGATATTTATGTAAGTATCATAGAAGTCTTGGGATTACAAGTTGTTGGGGAGATGTAGGTTATATCTCTTTTGAGTTGTGTTTTGATTGATCTTTTGGGTTGTTTCAACAACTTTTTAGTATGAAAATTTACCCATGTGTGTTAAAAAATAAATAATTATATACTCTTAAAACTGCAATATTTTCTTTATGTGCCCTAACCAACTCTATTTTTGTTTGTGCTTTTGGTGGATCTACATTAGTGTTGCTAATAAATCCCATTTTTCACACTAGATCTTGTTTCTTCATTTCCCATGAAAAACTTACAATTTCTCTATTGAGGTACTCAACAAAGCAGGGACTTGTTTCTCTACAACTCCCCTTGTTTGAATATACTTAAACTAGAACATTACATGCCCCACATATTTTGTTATCCCAAGTAAAAGAGTCTCTAGTTGATGAATATAAACTTGCTCTTAATGCAACTATGCTTCAAAATAGTCATATAGACATATTCTCGAAAGGTAGCTCTAACGTATTTGAATCTCTTAGCATACTCCAAAGATCTAGTCATGGAAAGTTCACGACAATAATATTTGGAAGGTGTCACTCTCTAAGGAGTTGTTCATAACACACACATTTAAAATATTCCTTGTTTAGAGCATATATAATAAAAATATTGCACATAAAATAATACTAGCATACCCCAAAATGGGTGAAAGGGAATGCTAAATTAGCAAATCATAGTGGTTGTGTTGCTTAACCATTGAGAGACTTTATTTATGGATGTTATGATCCTTTGTAAGGGTGTAATTGGGGTGAAAATGTCCCATTAGAGTAAAAGAAGTGGACGTCATTCAATGGAAGGTGGACTAGGTACACTATGTTTGTTATAATCAAATAAATCCCTCTATGGTATTTATTATTGAATAAATGTAATGGGCCTCATTAAACAAGGTCAACTAGGTAGTTAGGAGGTTTTATGGTTAAAGTTATCTTGTGTTCTATAAATAAGAATGGAATCATCCTTGTGAATCATGTGTAGATTATATTGTATTTGGGTCTTAACTTAGTGGGGGTTTACCCATTGAAGAGGCCAATGCACCTGAGCAAATTCTTTCGGTAAAATGATAACTTGTAAGGTGTTTTCGTACCTCAAGTGTTTTGATATTAAAAAGGTGTGGGTAATTTATATATTTTTCTTGAATATCTTGTATCTAATAACATTTTGACATCTAAGGTATATAACATTTGATAGAAGAGAAATTTATTGGGCCCAAACATATATTTTTTTCCTTCTATTTTGTAGGTTTTATAAGGGAATGAGATGGTCATGATACTCATATCAATTTCTAAGTAATTTACAGTATAATTTTGAGAAACAATTTTTTATCTATGAGTTCTTTGAAAAGTGCATGATTTGAATTAAAAAATCACTCAAATTGGATTTCAAATGAAGGAGATATTGTATTTTGAAATATTCTCTTTTTTCTCAGGGCTTCCGGTGAGGACTATGGGTCTTGCAAAGAACATAAATTTTGACATGGTGATCAGATTTAAACCAAATCAATGCCATTGGATAAAGAATTTCTAGGCCTTTAATATGGGATATTACATGATATATTTATATCCAATATCCAATATGTTATATCCTTCGTAAAATTTTGTCCTCAAACCCTCATGAAATTGAAGAATAGAAAGGTAGTGGAACATGCCATGGGAGGAACGAATGTGGGTGAATTTTTTTTATAGGATATGCATGAAAATTTAAAAGCTACAGAGAATACAATTTGTAAATTTGAGGGTGAAGTGATACCACATATTTTGTCATCATTGAAGAGCATAACCAAGAAAAACATGCATGGTATTATTTAAAAGATGCTTATGAGGATTTTTATATGGATAGTTGTAAATTTTGGGAAAAAACTACTTCCATATTCTTTTTGATAACTCTTCTCCACCATATGAAGAGAAACTTGTGGAGGAAAGACAACAGGACGTGGTGCACCCCATTTTCTAGTATGCTTCTTCTACAATAGCAAAGTTCCTTTTAGAGCCATCATTTTACTGCTATATGGAGGATTTGTTTGCTTTAGATGATTATATTTATTTGAATCCACATAACCATGGTGGGAATTTGAAGCATAATAATTAACAATTCATGGATCTTAGGTGTCATAGATGGGGTGTCATCTTAAGCACATGAACATTGGACCCATGTTTATGGATGAGACCCTTACTACTTCAACATTGCAATTAATCCTTGCATAAGGGACATTGGCTCAACATGGTAGTTGGAACTTGCACATGGGACCCAAGATTAAGGTGGATCTTGCTAGACTACTTAAACATGGTGTCTAACATTTGTACATGGGACCTTGGGTTCCTAGGCCTACTTCAGCATTGAAGTGAACACTCCTCCATGGGAACATGGTTTATGATTGTACCTCCTCACATCAATATTTGAGGGAAACACTTTTCTAAGTGGCGTGGAGTGTTATGATCCTCCCTAGGGGTGTAATGGGGGGATGAAGGACCGATTATAGTAATGATATTTGAGGTCATGCTTGTTATTATTAAATAAGGCTCATTATAGTAGTTTCTATTGAATAAATGTAACATGACCTCATTAAAGAAGGTCCACTAGGTAGTTAGGAAATTGGTATTTTTAGAGATGTCTCATTATCTATAAATAAGGATGGAATCCTCCTTATGAATCTTGTGTGGAGTATATTATATTTAGGTCTTAGCTCATAGGAGGTTGCTGATTATTATATTTGTAATCATTGCTTATCATTGGTTTGTTAGTTAAAAAGAGCATGAATGTATGAATGTGCACATTAAAGGAAGAAACACATAAAAGGGACATGCACCATCAAAACACAAGAACCCAACTTTATAACTGAGTTTGTCCCTTGGGGACTACATATCCAGGCATGCTCTTTAATTGGGAATCCGCTTGTTATAAATCTTAGCAAAATATCATGTTATAGGGCAAAATATGGCTTTATACCTCAAATTATGGAAGTGACTTGCAAATGGGCTATTCAGAACAAAAAAAATACTACACCATTGTGTTAAGAAACCTTAGATGGTGAGGATCAACATAAAACACTATATACTTCTAAGAAGTGAAAAATTTGACCCTTCTGAAAAATCCCAAGGACTATAATCCCTTGACAATCGCGGAAACATGGTTTCGGTGGTTACCCATCGAAGAGATATCGCGAGTGAGACTATGCCTGCTCTGCGGGAATTGCCGATGGGGCTTGCGATGTCAGGCCGGTATCTCGGGTGTTTGTTGGGTTGACGTGTTGCGTAGAACTTGGGTCGCTCGAGTTAGGAAAAGTGGCCAACAAATGGTTTCGTTGCCAAGACCTTATTGATCAAAACGAGGGAAATGTTGTGGCACCTGACCAAAAGTGAAGTCGAGGATTGGCTAGAGTCAAAGACGTTGATATTTGTGTAGAAGGAAAGCAAGGGTTCGCGACTGAGACCTGAAAAATGGTTACAGCGATATCTATATTCAGATATCCATGAAATTTTTTTCGTAGAATTCCCTGTTGTATTGCAAGAGTGGTTGTCAGAGTTAGCGACCTGGCAGACTAACTTCTAGCGAAGAGGAGTAGTTGAATGGACCGACCTATTGATACAAGAAGTAACACAAGTAAGTAACCCTATTTCAAGATCTATTGATTTTTGGATTGATAGCATATTAGAAGGATATGTTACTGAGTTCATTATTGAAGTGATAACCTCGTATAGCGAGGCAAAGAGACATTTTTTCCAAGGACCTCGGGGAAGGTACCTTATGTCTGTAAACCTATGGCTTAAAATGCTCCTTTATGAAAAGGGTATTTTACAACTCAGCGATTAAGTTGCGCAGTCTGTGAAGGGGATATGCTGTGTAAAATTTAGGAGTAATATGGAAGGTAGTAAGAAGAAATGTTCCTAGAAAGCTCAGGAGACGAGTTGGACACTAGAGTCTTAAGAAGTGGAAGGAGGTTCTGGTTAGGAAAGACGAGGAAGGTAGCAGAAGGCAGGAGGGCTTATATCCTGCCCAGGGAAGGTGAATATGGATGTGAGTCACACCTGGACGAAGGGTCTTACGATGAAGAGGAGGAATATAGTCTGATTTATGAGAGAGAAGAATCAGAAGATTCGGCAGAGATGCCAAGGACAGGATGTGACTACGACATTCCAAGAAGATCACCTGAAGTGAGACCTAGAAGTTCCTCACCTGAACCGCATGTGAACACTAGTAGTCCTAGTGTCGGGAATAGTGCGCAAGGAAGCCCATAAGTGATCCCAGTAAATCCAACAAATCCCAGGAACCTAGAGAACAACCCCAGTGCCATCCTAATGGCGGGGATAGATGTTAGGATACCCACATTCAATGGGAATGGAACGGAGGATCCAAAACAACACTGGTTCCTCTGCGAGGTGGTATGGATGGTCTGCCTCGTTAATAATGATGGCATCCAAAAAGTGTAGAGGATTACTACTCTACGGGGACACACGTTAGATTGGTATATGAAGTACTGTGTAGTACCACTAGGGAAGCTGCAAAGGACTCTTGAGGAGATTCGACTTGTAATGATATTGGAATTCATAAAGCCACAATATGAGTCCCAATGTATAACCGAGATCAAGGAGATAAAGAAGGCTTCGACAGAGATAGTATGGGACTTTGATCAGCTGTTAAAGATGCTGATGGCCAAAGTAAGATTCCAGATGTCAGATGTGCAACATAAAGAGTGGTTTATTGTTGCGCTACTACCACACATTAGAGGGAAACTAATGCAGCAAAAGATTGCGATGTAGACAAAGGCATTGGAGTTGGTAATGAAGCTAGAGGCTTCACCTATTGGAGAGGGTGTCGTAGGAAAGATACAAATTCAGTCACAATTGGTTAATATGACTATTAAGCTCCAAGACATAAAAAGAGGGAAAGAGGTGCAGGAAGACCTCTGGTGTACACGATGCCAGACCAATGGACATACCAAAGATGATTGTACGACTTATATGAACTACATCTCATCCAGTGCGCCAAACCCATTGAGTACCTAGGGGCTACCCTAGTGCAACATCTGCCAGACAAGGGTACACCGCAACGTAGAATGCATGTTCCTGCAGAAGACGGTATGTACCCCAGCTAGTCTGTATCATAAATTTTGTAGATCTATAGGCCATGATGAAAAAGATTGTAGGGCCTACCAACTTATGAAAGAGAAAATGGTAGATTCCTATATAATGAAGAATGAGGAGCAAATAAAGATTGAACAGGCTCAAGCTCAGTTCTAGGCTGCGCCTCAGTTTCATCCTGCGTAGCAGTTCCAGGCTGCGCCTCAATTTTAGCATGCACAGTAGTTTCAGATGGCGCTGCAGTTTCAGAATGCGGCCCCGTATAACCTGTATCAACAGCAGTATGAGCAACCACAATACGTGCCGCAACAACCACACCCTTAGTTGAGGGGGGCAACAATTATAAGGGTCGAGGAGGAGGAGGATTTGGCCAAGGAAGAGGACCAGTGGTATGCTACAATTGTGGAGCGCAGGGCCACTATGCTAGAGACTTCCCTGAACCTGTGAAGACTTGCTCATATTTCAGACAAGAACAAAATGTGGAGCAATGTCTGCAACTTATTGCTAAATGGCAAGCCTGTACGGTTGTAGCAGCTAAACCAACACCAAATCCTGCACCAAATGCTCCCAACCCGAATGCTAATGCCAATATATAGATGGTAGCCGCAGAACCACAAGAACCAAGTGTAGCTGTGGTAAAAAGGGGAGGTGTTGCGACGGGTACAGATCAAGCGACACAAACAGAACCTGCGGCGCAAACACAACCACAGGTGTGCCCCGCCGCACAAAAGAAAGCACCATTGGATGTTCAAAATCAGAAGCACATATTCATGGATATACGCCCATAGTTCATTGGAACAGAGCAACCATCCACTCAGGCCAAGTGAAAGATATGCGTGAGAGATTCTAGAAGATATTCGAGCAACAAACCGCAAGCAAGAGTGCAGGTAAGGTTAGTAATCTCAAACCATTCCTGTCAAGTTTTTTGGCGCTAATCCAGGATAAGGATGCACTTGCAGAGTTGGAAGCACTGATAGAAACGCTTTTGGAGGAAGACCAACCAGTAAAGAAGGTTAACAGTGTCAATACAAAGTTCAAAATAGTACGTGAACTCATGATGTCTGTGCAAATTGGTGATTATGACATGGACTATATCATCCTCGACCTGGGATCTGATGTTAACATCTTAACACGCCATACGTGGGAAATAATGGGAAAGCCACCCCTAGAATGGTCCCTAATTCAATTAAGGCTTGTTAATCAGGTAAAGGTCCTTCCCATTGGTATACTGAGTCAGGTCCAAGTGGATATTGAAGGATTGCACACTTTTACAGACTTCGAGGTCATCAATATAGTAGATGACACTAACCCATATCCCGCACTGCTGGGGATTGATTGGGCAATAGGAAATCAAACCATTATAAACTTCAAAAGAAGGATCCTGTTGTTTGAAGATGATGATATGAGGGTAGTTGTGCCCCTTGAACCATTGGAAGGACAGAGATACGTGGAACCTGTGTTCAACCAAGGGCAAGATGATCACCTTTATAACATCTATAATGTCCCTTCCCTTTGGGAGGATTATATTAATACTACTGCAGATGGTAACCTGAGCTAGAAATGCGCAAGTTCATGTACATCAGACTGAGAAGAGGCACTTGATAACTGGCAGAACCGATTACATGAAGTCTCTACGAGGGAATGTGCTAGGATAACTAAGTTTGTCCAAAGAGTGGGAACTCAGTCACGACCACTGCCCACATATGAAGGACTACCTAACTTGGTAATGTTCTTGACAGAGTTTGAGGAGCTAGTAACGGAGCTGCAACGGCTATCTGCGCTAGAATTTGTGCTAAAAGCTACACCTACGCGATGGTGGGGTACGCACAAGAGCTTGATAACCGAATGGCCGCAGTGCAGATAGCAACTGGAAGTAAGGTTCAGAGATGAGGTCACAACTGTGGCACAAAGGTATACCATGGTTATCAGACCTTGTTGAACACTTGGAGCAGTGTTCCGCAACATTCTCGAACTACCCGCGCTAGGAGTGGGTCCACCACTTCATTCATACTCTCGAAATGGTAGGCAGAGGTTGGTACACATCTATGGAGTTGCACCAAGAAACAAGGGAATGGGAAAAGGTTGCGCAGAATTTCACTTGCACATTCCTGTTCACAGATGACAAGCCGACTAAGAGACAACTGGCGGTCAATGCCAAACAACTGGAAGACACCGACGGACCATTAAAGAAACAAGGATTCAACAAGATTTGGTGCTCGCGACAGCTCAGTAGCATTAATTTGGAAAGTCCGAGAAGAATGGCGGTGTGCTTTTTGGTCCCATCCGCTGTATTAACCTTAATTTCCTTGACAAGTATAGACCTGAACCTAAGTGTGCGAGTAAAGGCGACGAAGGATGAGCCCATATGCTCCATCAGATGGCCCATCATTGTGTCTAGTCACCGCTTGGATGGTCAATCACCTATAACTATCATTCGCCTTTGTCATGGTAACCCTTACATTACCTTACTGAGCCAAGAGACCAGAGAGCCGAGCGAACTGATCCAAGAATCCTTCAGAGTGAACTAGAACCCTACCTCAGTGCCAAAGCCCATGATTGTTGAGTTATTTAGTGATAGTGAAGAATCCATTGTTTCACCAGCCTCACCCTGCCCAATATTGGAAGTTCCATACATCCCTGAACCTAGTAGGTCGACCAATAAGATGAAGAAGACGCAGGCTAAGCCGAAGGCACCCTCGAAGCTGAAAGCACCGCAGAGGCCACCACGCTCGCCACTAGCAAGAGGCCAGTTGATGCAGGTACCTGCAACCTGGCCACCAGCTGAACTGGCTAGGGTACAAGTGTTTGTGGCCAGAGCTCCATTGCCTACAGACCTCCCCACTTTCTCTGGCCCCCCAGTGAAGATACTGAAAGCCCACAAAGCCAACCCGGTTCCACCACCACCAGAAGTAGAGATGACTAATGAAGAAAATAACTTGCTGCCTCCATATGTGTCACTGAGGAAGCCAGGCGCCGCAAGAGTGCCAGTGGATGCACATGAACTTCTAGAAGTTCCCACCATTCCAGAAGGTGTTCCATGATCTCAGGATACCATCATTCCCAAACTTCAGGACTTGAAGTTTGAAGACTACGATGCCAGGAAACAAGAGGAGTTGGCCAGAAATCAATTCATGGTCATGGAGTCTGGTGAGGTGCCAGATGCAGATGTCATTTCTGCAATGGAGTGGGCACGCAGATTGGAGCGGTCAGGTATCTTAAACCTACTCCTTATGCCACATTTCGACCGCATTGCCCCGGTCGAGATGTATGTGAAACAACTTCTAGTATGCTTCCATGGAGGCTACCTTTGGTTGGACAACCATATGAGGTAACATTGGACCTGGTCTCGGCCATCATGGGTCTCCGGCGGCAAGGAGTCGACACGACCCCATGCCTGCACAAGGACAAGGAAAAACTAGACAAGAACAACATGAAGAGCAAGTACCAGCTTGTCCGCGGCGGAAAGGGCTTCCTCATTAGCTCTATCGATGACAGTGTTCTAAGGGTTGCGGTAAAAATCTTGTGCAATAATATTCTGCACAAGATGAGGCCTACTGAATGCACTACCACAACAGTAGAGCTAGCAGAACAGTGTGCACAAGGAATGCACATTAACTGGTCCCAGTTCCTCTTAAACGAACTAATGGACGACGCGGTTGACGCGCAGGAGATTTCCATGGTGAAGTTCCACTTCTCGTGGCTTTTAATTTTTATCTCGATTGCAACATGGACTCCTCCACCAGATTATCAACCCATGGATATCCCAGTATAGCTCCTTGGCATGTCGTTCCAGAACCTTTGAGACCATAAAGATAGTAAGCGCAAGCCTGATACAAAGCTTGCATTATTTGTCCAAGGAGAAAGGATTAGACAAATTGTGTGCAAGCAATATCGACTGAAACTTGCAATGGTGGCTAGGTATCTGTTCATTCACTTCCAGGTGGGGCTGCACAACATCATCCTGCATCTGCGCAATGACCCCAAGAAGCAGTCACTCTCAACTTTCTTCATCCTCAGAGATGCAGATATTGAGAGGGAAATCAAAGAGTGGCCCAAAGAATGGATTGTCCAGCGTGTGGAGGTACCCGAGGAACAACAAGCGCAATAGGGGGTTCCACAGCAAAACCATCCCCAAGACCGCGTCAATGTCAATGCCCAAGAGCACCAGGATGATGCCCAGGAAGAAGAAGAAGAATAAGAAGACAATGAGCAAGTGCAAGACCCATCCAACAATAATGATGAAGACATCCCTATTGAGGAGGTGGTGTGCACTGAAAGAAGTAGAAAAAGAAAGGGAAAAGAGCCCATGGAAGAAGATGCGGAAGCTTTGGGCATCCTGCACAGGAAAAAGGAGCGAGCTAATCGACCTCAAGTCCTTATCCTAGCAGAAGAGGATTTGACTCTTCTTAGAGAGGTGGTCACCAAAGTATCCAAGAAAACTTTGGGTAAAATCACGGGCAGAAAAACCAACTAGAGGGTTTCGCTCACTACGAAAGTTAACTTGCTAGCAGAGGACGTCACAGAAGTGTGTGACACCATGCAGGATGAGACCTACGGTTTAGACCCATCAGACACTTTGGTGATGCCGGTCCTGCTCTCCCCCTTAAGAATAGAAATGCCCGCACAGGCATTTTCTACAGAAGAAGCAGAAAAAGAGGCAAGTGTCCATAGCTTGGACACATTAAATTTCGATTTCCCTAAGCTGACCTTGCCACAAATATATTCCATTCAGCATGTCGTAGCTATAGAGGTGACAATCTGAGAAAACGCGGTTTCATATCAGGCAGCCAGGAAAGCACGGAAGCGCAAGTAGGTCATCAAGCGGCAGCAAGAAGACTTGGCAGCACAAGCGCAGAAGCATGCTTCACTAGAAGAAGCCATAAGGGAGGCAGTCACAACGTTGTTAGAGGATGAGGAAGAAGAGGAGGCCGAACCTGTCCACAAGCTGAGGCGGATATCCAAACTAGCCGCAGATCTGAAGAAGCAGGTTCAGGAGCTAAAGACCAACCGACAGCCGAGCATGCCCCCCGAAGTTGTGCAACAAAGGAAACAATCGGAACATCAAGCTGTTGGTCGGCTTAGGGAAGCCAAAGAGGTATGCATAGAGGCCATGGAAACAATTACCACAGTATGGGAGCAAATCATCGAGGATGAGACTGCGGAGCAGCTTTCTGAGCAGGCGCGGCAAGCAGAAAAACAGGTAGTGGTAGTAAAGGCAGAAATTAAGAAGCTGCCAATAAAAGAGAAGATTGCCAAATGCGCTGAGCTCAAGCGTCTCCAGGAGCAGGTATGAACCCTGTGCGAGCAGGAAAGCAAGTGCAACCAAGAGACAACTGAGAAACAAGCCAAAGCTGAAAGGGTGATAGGGCTAATTCAACCTGTCCAACAGAGGATCCACGAGTTGATGCAGGCAGTGGCCAATGCATCGTTAGAACACTCTAGCTCCAACCAAGTGCAGGAGTTAGAGCAGCAGACAGAAGAAGCCCGCTGGGAGATAGAAAGGCTTACTCCCATTTTTGGCCAATTCCAATAGAAGCTTGGCAGCGCAGAGCAATCTGCGCCAGAATAGGTCCAGGAAGAGGAAAAGGAAGAAGACGAGGAGAAAGCAACTGAAGAGGAGAAGGGAATTGAAGAAGAAGAGGAGAAGGTGGCTGAAGAGAAACCTCTAGAAATAGACTCTTCAGATGAGGCCGAAGAAGAAATTGTATAACTCCAAGTTTCATCATCGAAATTTTTTCTAAGTATGGGATGAGCTCGCGGTACAAGAAACACTGCCAAATTTTTTTTATTAAATAAAACGCCATGCAGGTTGTGCCACCTACTACGTCTATTGCTTAGTGGCTCAGGACAAGCCACATGTGAGTGTTGGGGGCCTGTTGGGCCTGGGGAAAGCGTGCAGGAAATAAGCGCAAGTGAAGAAACATGCAAGAATCAGTCTGCAGTGCAAGCACACGAAAGGAAACTGCGCGGATTGCATGGACAAAGGAATCTGCATGGATGAAAAAAGTTGTGCAGAAGAAGGAAGATGCGTAAAATATGTCACCTACGCGCAAAAGGGAATTGCATGGAAGGAAGATGCCAGTAGGGTAAAGCAGTAACACAAGTGTAGAATAACGGCCGAAAGCGACAAGACGATCATGGGTGCTGAAGTCGGCTTAAGTCGGCGGATGCCACATGAGTGAATGCATGCTATAAGTAAGGTCGTTAGTGTCTCATGTCAAGTCATCATTGCCACAGATGTAGCCTGAGGGGAGGGTGATGGTGACAGTTGCCATGCTGCCTGTATGCAGTCGACTTGGGTGGTCATGTAAAATAGTATAAATATGAGGGATTCAATAGTTAGAAGGTTGCTTTTTAGATTAGTAGTTATTGTCAGCTACTTTGTGATAGCTTGGATATCATTGTTAGTTGCTCTAAGTGAGTTAATAGAGGAAATATCTCTGAGAGAGTTGAGGGAAGGTGTGAGATCTAAGTGGTAGAGTAGTCAGAAGTCTACAGGATGTAGTCAGAGGTAGTGCAGTAGAAGAGAAGCTCTGCTAGAGAGGTCGATCCAAGCTGTGTGTGGATTAGTAGATGGTAGTAGTATATTAGGAGAAATAAGACAGAGAGCATGAGAGAAAAAGAGAGTGAGTAGAAAGATATATCTAGGACAGTATGCAGTCAAATGCAAGCTGAAGGCGCCATATATTTTTCATGCCAAATGAAGAGCGCCTTGTGGTTTTTCCCGGATGAGTTTCCATGTGGATTCTTTTGTGTGCTGATGATTGCCTGTGTATGTTGTTTATTGTTTGTGTTCATGCTTATGTTTATGACGCAAGTCCTGTCACGATTGAATGAATGTTGCACTCTCAAGAGAAGTCAGAATGTATGAATAGGTTCTTATGCATAGAATTTGAATATTAGTTTATGTTTACGGTGCAAGCATTGTTGTGCGTCTATTATATTGCGTATGTCTGCTAGCTTTCTTTTATATTAAGTTATGTTGAAGTACTAAGGCCAAATCTATGTCACGATGTTAGTAGTTAATGAAATATATGCACGGTGCGTGGTACAGTTAGGCAAAAATGACTCCATCCTCGCGCCTTGGTTGATCTCCTTGGCCGCGCACCAAGGGCCTATAATCCCTCAACAATCGCAGAAACATGGTTCCGGCGGTTACCCATTGAAGAGATATCTCGGGTGAGACTACGCCTGCTCTACGGGCATTGTCGACGGGGCTTGCTCTGTCGGGCTGATAACTCGGGTGTTTGTTGGGTTGACGGGCTACATAGAACCTGGGTCACGCGAGTTAGGAAAAGTGGCCAACAATTGCTCTTTCTAGTTTTCAGAAGGATAAGATTCCAAGGCCCGATGGATGGACTATTGAATTTTTTCTGGGCTTATTTGATCTTATTGGGGGAGATACGCTGAAAGTTGTGGAGGATACTCGTATATCAAGAAGGATTCCTACTAGTTTTAATACAACCTTCATTGCACTGATTCCAAAAGTTGATAACCCCACTTCTTTGAATGACTTTAGACCAATTTCTCTATGCAACTGTGTGTACAAGGTTGTCATGAAGATTATTGCCTGCAGATTCAAGAACATTCTCTCTAATCATATCGCTGAAGAACAATTTGGGTTTCTGGAAGGAAGACAGATTCACGAGGCCATTGGGGTGGCACAGGAGGGTATGCACAACATGAAGACTAAAATATTAAAGGGGGCTATTTTGAAGATTAATCTGTCCAAAGCATATGATAAGGTAAGTTGGTTATATATCTATATTCTTTTGACTCATCTTGGTTTATATATAGGTTTTATTAGATGGGTTATGAGCTGTATCACAACATTTTCCTTTTCGGTTCTGATCAATGGGGAAGCATCTCCCTTCTTTCATGCTGAGAGGGGGTTACGCTAAGGATGTCCTTTATCACCACTACTCTTTTTACTGGTGGCCGAAGGTTTAAGTAGGGCCATAAAAGAAGCTACTCTGCAGGCCTCCCTTGTGGTTATCCAAATATCCCATCTTTTGTCCTTGACACATCTACTGTTCACAGATGACATTCTTATTTTTTGTTATGGCTTGGTAAGGGGTATTCAGACTTTAAAAGATACCCTGGTGATCTTTTCATCGGCCGTGAGGATGGGGATTAATGAGGGGAAGTCAATGGTGACTGCACATCTCTTCACAGTGGAAGAATCTTGTGCACTTAACAAAACCTTTCCTTTCTTGTTGGTGTATATTAATGCTGGTTTGAAATACTTAGGGTTCTGCCTAAAACCAAACGATTACCTAAAGTAGAACTGGAACTGGCTCATTGAAAAATTGGAAAAAAGACTGAAACTTTGGAGTCATAAGTGGTTACCCTGAGCTGGGCGTCTGGTTTTGGTGAAATCAATTCTGGAAGCTATTCCAGTCTATTGGATATCCCTTACCTGGATTCCTAAGAACATTTTGGAAAAAGCAAGGAGAATCTGCTTTAGAATTTTGTGGAGTGGGAAATAGGAGACATAGGTGACTCCTTGGGTTTGATGGGAAAGGATTGCGGTTCTGAAAGGTTTGGGAGGCTGGGGACTTAAGAATTTTTTTTCTTTTTGCTAGGGCACTAGTGTCTAAGGGGGGTTGGAGACTTATCAGTTCAGAAAACATATGGGAAAAAGTCATGATACAAAATTATCTTGCACCGGATACTATAGAAGAATGGATATGGAACCCAAGGAAATCTCATGCTGGTGACTCGGTAATCTGGAAATCAGTGGTGAAATATTTTTATATCATTGGTACAAATATTGCTTTGAATGTGGGAAATAGAAGGCGGTTTCGGATCGGGGTGGATCCTTGGGTTGGATGTGAACAAAAACATATTCTCCCTGCTAGAATGGTTGAGGCTCTAAGGGAACAAGATATCGTATATATTTATCAACTTGCTTATCCTACACATGGACATCGATGGTTTCAATCATGGAAGTCGGCATCGAATTTTGAATTAGATGCTCCAGATGAAAGGGAGTTAGGCTGCTACATAGGTGACTTGAATCGATCCCTTATTCAGCTCAGTGACAGATTGGACAAATGGGTTTTTGGAATGTTGATCCAAGGGGTGTCTATACTCCAAAGGGGGATATTTGAAATTTAGTGCGGATTTTATTCTTAGAGAAACAGTCTGGTGGTGGAAGAAGCTATGGAAGATCAACATCCCACCAAAAACCAGACTTTTCCTATGGTGCATTCTGGAAAACAATGTCCCAACCTTGGATAATCTTCAGCGTAGGAATTTGCATGGTCCTGGGTGGTGTATCCTTTGCAAAGGTGAGGAGGAATCAGTTCTCCATTTATTCTTAAATTGTGCTTTTATCAAAGCGGTTTGGGCATAGTGTGTCACTTTCCTTACGGGCTCCCTGTGTTTGGGACGGGGAGTCGATTTTACAAGCTTGGACGAACTGGAGGGCGAGGGCATATTCTATGTTGATGGAAGCATTACCTCTGTTGATTCTTTGAGGTGTGTTGTTGGCATGCAATCATTTTTGTTTTCAAGATAAAGCTTGCACGCCTGCAATTATGGCTAGTAATGCATGTGCTTTTCTTAGTGCTTTTCTGCATCATATTAGAGCTACTAGACAGAGGGAAGTTCTTGCTGTGGAATTGGACAGGTCGAAGCCGTGGGGTTTCTTTGATGGAGCAGCACATAATAATGTTTGTGGGGGTGGTGTCCTTTTGTATCTATCAGAGACTCGTTTCTTTAAGATGATAGCTGGGTTAGGGAAGGCAGCAATAATTTTGCTGAAATCATGAGCCTTAAGCTCCTTTTGGTCCTTGTAGCAGAGAAGGGTGCAACAACACTCAACTTCATGGGTGACTCATCCAATGTTATAAACTGGATAAATGGGACACAACTGTGTAGAAATATTGAACTTGATATCATCCTTCGATCAACTAGAGAGATTTTGCTCAAGTTTGATGACTTTTCTTGTCGACACATTTATAGGGAAACAGACTCTGCTTCGAAGGAGGGTTTGCGTCTAGCCATGGGACAGTGGAAGATAAGAGAACACAGAGATGGGAATACTCATGAATATTTTCATAGACCTTTTATAGATTGACATCTATTTTTTGTTTATGTTTACAACATAATCTATTGTTGCAGCTAGTCTACCCAGTTATACATGCTTATATTATAGAACCATATGGTTTTGCACTCAAATGACTAAACCTTTTACACTCATATGATACTTGGATTACTGAATTATGGGGTTTTGATGGTTAAGACTGTTTCTTGACTTACTATTTCTATGAAGGTTAGATTTAAAAACCTTTTATGGATGGGAATTTGAAGATCGGACTATGTGTTTCATCACAGAAGCTATATGCTATACTTGAAATACAGTTTTTTACAAGTGTATCTACAGAATGTAATTTTGTTTTGAAGAAATAAACTTAAGATTTTTTTCCTAGGAAAAAAAATAATATACAAAAACATCAAAATAACTAAAGAAAACTTCATTTTAATTAAAATATGTTATTTAAATTAGTTAAAATTATATCATTAAACATTCATTTCAAATTTTAATCATATTATATTAAAATATATATCATTAAACATTTATTTCAAATTTTAATCATATTATATTAAAAATATATAGATGAAAAACAAAACCACGTTTATTACGTAATTATATAAAGTATTCAGTCTCATTAATTAGAAGTTTTAATTAAAGGTTAAATCAAAGTAATATATATATATATATATATATTCAAATAATTATATAAACTATTTAATTTCAAAGGTTTTAATTAAAGGTTAAATCGAAAATAGGGCGCTTTAGGGTTTCAGGCCTGGCAGAGTGAGGTGCGGCTGCGCAGGTCGACGAGAAGCCCGCAGGGATGGGCATTTTGCAAGCCCCCATGTGGTGGGTCATGGTGGATCCGGACCCTCAGAACCCTGACTCAAGGAAGGGGGTGGCAGGAATCAGAAGCGAGAGGCAAGCAGGAGAGATGAAAGGAAAAAGATCTGGCCCGGGGGGTTGTTTGCCTAAGGCCTTAGCGATCCCGATGATTCAGATCATGTCGGAGTAGGTGAGAGGAGAGATTGAACTTTGGAAGGAGAAGGCCCTTATTGGGAAATTCATGGGGGTTTGGCCCAAGGAAAGAGATATGGTTCGGTGGATTAGTAGTGTGTGGAACTCGACTGGTCACTATGATTTACAGCTTAGATCCAAGGGTTTCTTCACCATAATATTTTTTAACTAGGAAGATAGGGACCGAATCCTAGAGGGGGGTCCATATTTTTTCTTCTCTGATGGTTTGTACTTACGGCCATGGAAAAAGCGTTTTAACCCAGAAACGGAAGACATGACGGTTGCCCCATTATGGATTCGCCTATTCTCATTGCCAGGAGAATATTGGGATCTGGATACCCTAAAGGATATAGGGAACACCCTGGGGAAATTCATAAAGGTGGATGAACAAACTAGGGTTCAAAGATATACGTTTTTTGCTCAGATCTGTGTTTACCTGGACCTTTCCAAAGAACTCCCAGAAGCAATCAGCCTAAACTGAGAAGATGAGGAATGGATCCAACATATTGATTATGAGCAATTACCTTTCCAATGCAGGCATTGCCACAAATATGGACATCTGGGGAGGGATTGTCCCAAAATGGAATCAACAGTGGGAAATCCTGGCCATAATCCTAAAGGTGAAGCTGAGAAGGATGACTTCACTCAGGTAAAGAACAGGAGAAGGAACAAGGGAGCCCCGGGGGGTGTCCAAAGAAAAAAAGGAGCCCGAGAAAAAATCTCCTTGTTCCAACAACCCCTTTGAGGTGCTGGGTGAGGGCTTTCCTGAAGAAGACAACCTTACGGAGAAGGGCTTAGTGGAGCTACAGGAAGAAAAGGAAAAAGACTCAGAGGAATATGGGGTGCAGCTGATGGAAGTAATTGAGGAGGATGAGGGGGATGAGATGGAACTGGGCGAGCTGGATCTGGACGCGATTGAGGAAGAATGTGGAAAGAAGAGAAAGGGATATGTGCCTCGTCGCCAGATTGAGCTTCTCCAAAAATCTATCATCAGAACTAGCGCTCACCAGAGCCTGGGGATTGACCCAGATCCGCAAAAAGTTAGTAAGAGGAAATTGCTGGAAGAAGAGCTTCGGAGGGGATATAAAACAACAAGCAATGCATAGCTGCATTAGGTGTAAAACTCATTGAATCAGGCCAATACCCCACAATTCGGGCGGCCAATGAAGCTTATATCTTGGAATATAGGGGGTGCAGCAAGGTGTGGCAATGAAGCTTATATCCTGGAATATAAGGGGGTGCAACAACCCCAGGAAATGGAAGACTCTAAATAGGAAGTTAATGCAGGAAAAACCTGATATCCTGTTCCTGCAAGAAATGAAGTGTAGCTTCGAGGGTTAGGAGAAAATCAGAAACAGGATCTGGAAGGGAAGTCAGCTAATGGCCCTAGATGATGTGAGACAAGTAGGTGGTATTGCAATCCTCTAGCAACCCGGAGTGGCGGAACTCTCATACTGGCGTGCTAACAAATTTTCACTAATGGATGAATTTCACCTTCTGGACTATGAAGTGAAAGGCTCATTGGGGAATGTCTATGGCCCTAATAACTTCCCTAAGAAACCGACCTTCATATATTTCCTTGGTTGGATCAAGGGTCAATCTGAGGTGGGGGGTTGGGTAGTAGGAGGGGATTTCAACCTCATAGCCAGCTTAGGGGAGAAGAAGGGGGGGAGACGCACCCTGGATAAATATCAAGAGACCTTTTGCGACTTCTTGGCTTAGAGCCCCTTAGTGGATCTGGAGATGGGAAATGGGTGGTTTACTTAGAACAATAAGGGGGGGGGGATCATCTGGTGGCCTCCCAATTGGATAGATTCCTGGTTTCAAAAAATATCATTCATGGCACAGGGGAGATAATGGCGGATGTTCTCTTGGCAGCTGGCTCTGATCATTGGCCTATTTGTCTCAACTGGAATTGGTCAAGTACCAATCTCAGCAAACCGTTCAAATTTGAGCAGTTCTGGCTAGAACATAAGGACTTTAAGATGTGTCATGCAATGGTGGCAGGAGTTGGTTCCCCCTCCAGGAACCATTATGTATCATTTTTAGCAGAAGCTTAAAGCCTTAAAAGCCAAAATTCGCACGTGGAACAGGGAAGAGTTTGGGAATATCTTTGAAGATAAAAAGAGGCTGATAAATGAACTGAAGCTTATCAGTAGAGAGGGAATGGAGAACGGATGGGATGAGGACATGAAGGCAAAAGAAAAACACCTCTGGTGTCAACTTGAAGCGAGGGAAATACAGGAAGGAATCTTTTGGAAGCGAAAGGCAAGGATTAAATGGCTCTAGGAGGGCGAGAGGAACACAAAGCTTTTCCATAACTCGGTTATTCAAAACAGGAGCAGTTCGAGAATCCAGAAGCTCCGAAAGGTTGATGGAAGCTGGGTGGAGACCAGACGGGAGATAGAGGAGGAACACACCCAGCACTTATTCGAGATCCTCAGTAAATATGTGACAGAGGGAGGGCCATAGAAATGATTACTATCATGTTTCCCAGGTCTGTCACTAGAGAAAATAATGAGATGTTTTCTAAGCCGGTGACCATGCAGGAGGTCGAGGAAGTGGTCAACCAAATGGCCCTGGGGAAATCTCCTAGTCCATATGGCTTCACCTCTAACTTCTTCCATCACTTCTGGGATAATAGAAGAATCTAGAAACAAGAGGGGAGTTATAAAAGCCTTTAACGCAACCTTCCTGACTTTAATTCCCAAGGATACTGGTGCTGGCAGTCCGGACAAGTTTTGTCCAATTTCCCTTTGCAATGTGATTTACAAGATTATTTCCAAAGTGATAGCCAATCGGATAAAACCTCTCCTACCAAGCCTCATCTGCTCTAAGAAATTTGGGTTTGTGGAAAGACGATAGATCTTGGGTGGTATCATCTTATTTCATGAGGTGATCCACTCGTTGAAAAGTACTCGACAGGCAGGCATGATGATCAAGCTTGACATAGCAAAGGCCTATGACAAATTAAGTTGGCATCACATGGGGAAAATGTTGGAGGCCTGTGGATTTTGGCAGGGATGGGTTGAATCGATCATGAACCTAGTCACAACCCCATTCTTTAACATCCTCCTAAATGGTGCTCCTACCTGTTTTTTCCATCCTTCTCGGGGTATCAGACAAGGGGATCCCTTATCCCCCTTCCTCTTCATTCTCATGGCAGAGGGTCTGAGTCACCTTATTAAGACTCAAGCTGAAAACGAAGAGATGCGGGGGATAAAAATCCATGAAGGAATGGATCCTCAGACCCATCAGCAATTTGTTAATGACACCATGCTCATGGGGCACCGTTCAGTCCAAGAAGCGAAAAGCTTCAAAAAGAGCCTGACTCTCTTCGCTAAGGCTTCTGGCCTCGCGATCAATCCCAATAAATCCCAAATATTTTTTATGAACACAGACATAATCACTTAGAGGAATATCATTTGGATCCTAGGGTTTTCGAAAGGGATAATGCCATCCAAATATCTTGGAATCCCCCTAGGGGTGGGGTAGTTGAAGAAAACTTCCTAGCAGGATCTTTTGGATAAAATGAAACAGAGGCTTTCTAGCTGGGTTCTTCGCCCCCTAAATTTACCTAGCAATCTGATCCTGGTAAAAGCAGTTATGTAGGCTATGCCCATAAATCTCTTCTCGATTCTCTCATCCCCAAAGTCGGTTTTGAGGGCTATTTGAGGTATGCAAAGGAATTTCTTGTGGGGTAGCAAGGAGGTGAAAGCGAATTTTTCCCTGGTCAGTTGGGACAAAATTTGCAGACCAAAGGAGTAGGGGGGGTTAGGGCTAAGGAATCCATAACTCATGGCTGAGGTTCAAGGAGCAAAAGTTTGGTGGAGGTGGGATGATCACTCAATGGAACCTTGGGATAGACTCTGGGACATCAAATATGCCAGGGACAGGCCTAATCACCAATTGGTAAGATTCAATGAGGAGCTGACTGGCTCCCCCATATGGTTGAAAGCGTTGAGCGGAAGGCGCATCATGCAAGACCACAACTTCTGGTAGATAAGGGGAGGGGACTGCTAAGTTCTGGGAGGATTCTTGGAACCAGTTCCCCAAATTAGGGATGGACCCAAGATGGTGACATATTAGGGAAAAAGCCACCAAGGAGGGCAAGGAAAAGGTGGCCCAATTTTGGGAGGGAAGCGACAGTGGGATTTCCCGACAAAACCTGACCTAAAAAGTGAGGAGGATTGGAGAGCCTTTCAGGAGGAAATCCACAAGAGATTCATAAGCGTTAGGGAGGGCCCAGACATTCTAAGGTGGGGTTACAAGGAAAAAGGTTCATTTAGCATAAAGGAATCCTATAACCTTAGGATAGGCTAGTAGAGTGACAAAGAAGGAATATGGATAAAGATCTGGACTTCGAATTAGTGGCCCAAAGTGACCCTCTTTACTTGGATGGTGTTCAAAGGAAGAATCCTTACCAGCGAGAACCTCCATCGTCGTGGTGTTCAGGAGCCTTCGCAATGTTGCCTTTGTTATCAGGACGAGGAAACCAAGGGCCACCTCCTGGATAGATGAACCTTTGCTTCAACCATATGGGATAATGGAGAAATTGGGTTCAGGAGGAGTGACAGGAGGAGAGGCCGACTAATCCAAACGTTGATTGATTGGAACCCCAAAGATTTCAAAAATTGAATCATTTAGATGGTTTGGGAATCCTTTTCGGGCATGGACATGTGGTGTATATGGAAAGAGAGGAATGGTAGGATCTTCCGAGATAAATGCAGCAACACCGATTCGTTCTGGACAACGGTGAAGAATAACCTGCTTTCCACCATCCGAAGTATGCAATGGCAGGATCAGGATAAGATAATCCCACAAGAGGAATCCCACATTGCAGAGAGTTGGGGGCTTGACAAATCCCAGATGGAAGGCCTGCGCATACTTGAAAGGATTTGCGTGCCTTCTATCCCTCCATCATGGTCTCCCCCCCTCCCTAGGTGTCCAACATTAATTTTGATGGGGCTTCTAGGGGCAACACGGGGCCCGCGGGCTATGGTGGGATATGCCGGGATCATAGTGGGAGGATCATCTCCATCTACCTATGCACTCTAGGCAATGACACCAACAATTCTGTCGGATTAGAAGGGATGATCTATGGTTTTTAGTGTCTAATCAGAGTCGGATACTTCCAAGTGATCATTAAAGGAGACACCTGAGTTCTGATCCAGATGGACAAAAGGATGGCGAGTGGGTAGGCCAGTGAGAATGTTTCCTCGAGCTAGCGAATAGCCAGGGAACTAGACTCCCTAAGATCCCTTCTCCACGCCCACTCGGAGGTCTCTTTTTGCCATGTAAGACGCACTGCCAACAAGGCGACGGATCTGTTGGCTAATGCTGGTGTGGAGGGGGTTGTGGGGTTCCAAAGTGGTAGCTTGGAGGACTTCAGTGCTAAAGCATGGGCCTAGTAGTGCAGGAAAGTGGCGTCTAGGGACTATGATGGCATACCACAGGTGGAGCGTCTAGATGACAGAGGCATGGGAGATGACAGGGGGCATGAGCACGCCCAACCAGACCTTTCTTAAATGATACATGGAGCCACATGGTTAATTGGCCATACCATGAGGTGTTTGTCCTTCACCATCATAATGGGTAGCGTTGCAGGGGTGGATGGGATGGGTAAGGAAGAGCAGGATCGTCGAAAGGATTGGGTTTTAATTACATTTAGGATCTCTGAGGCAGGTGAAGGTACGAGGGCCGTCGTTGTTATGACTGGTGTGATGCAAGCGCAATACTAGACCAAGAAGACAATCATGCCTCCTCCCTCCTTTTATTTCGGGCGGATTCTGTCACCCTTCAACCTTCTTCTGTGCGAGGTCTTTGTGCTCTACTATCTCGCTCTATCTCTAGTTCTCTTCAGGACGCTTGCTTGTCAAGTTAAGTTTTTCCCCAATTCCCTGTGTGTGCTTCGTCTCCCTTCTCCTAGACATATGGCTCCTAAGCATTCACTGAAAAGTGTTTCAAGCTCGGGAGAAGATTATGATGGTCGGGACAGAAAGGGGAAGGGCATAATGCATTGGGCACGGGAAGCGACAAGGGTGCAGGTTCAGGCCCAGGAAGCAGGGGATTTTTACAAGGAGCATGTGCCTCTAGGTATCCGATTGGAAGTGGAGAAGGTGGTCGACTATCTTTGGGCAGAGGTGAAAACCATGTCTTCGAAGGACCTCCACAAGGAGGTGGCGGACTAGGTCCTCAACCCTGGTACTACGGCAAGCAGAGCCTCGGCCTACGATCGTCTATTAATTCTCTACTGTGTGAACATGGGCCTGGTTGGCCACTCCTCTATCTCAAGGGAAGCCAAGTGTGAGGGATTTGAAGAACCAGTGAAGGCCTGGAAGGACCACGACAGCGAATGCCATTTGATGCACCAAAAAATCAATGTTATTGCGGTGAAGTTGAACATCCCCTTCTACCCAGTGGGAAGGGGACCAGAGGAGTTCGCTTGCCCAAGGGCAGAAGGTAGCCACCGCTACAATGCGCTCTGTGGACGCTAGGGTGAAGCTACCCCCTAGGTCACCTCAACTATGTCGGCCTCTGCTGCTTGTCCTAGAGTGGGAGTTGGTCTCCAGGGTCCAGTTTGAGATCTAGGTTCTTTCTCTCCTGTCTTTTGTCTGTCATTTTTCCTAATTCGACTTGTATAGGGTGCATCCTAGTTATGTTTTGGCCAAAGTGTATTAGGGTGGGTATGATCATTTTGATTATAAGGGGTTCGAAAGAAATAGTTGCAATAGTTTGGGAATATGTCTCTAGGGGATGCGAACTTATGTGAGCTTTTGGGGAGGGAGATTAGGAATGGAGTTGGGCTATCTCAGGGAAGCCATGGATTCTCTATCACGGAGACTGTCTTTTATGTAATTTTGGCTCTGTGAAGCAATATATTGTTTTATTTACAAAAAAAAATCAAAGGTTAAATCAATGTAATACTTAAAAAAATTAATAACATATATTTTTGCATCATATATATACATTTCTACATTAAATTAATAATATACTTATATACTTAAAAAAATTGATCATATATATACATTTTTATATACTTAAAAAAATTAATATAATATATATTTTTACATCATATATATACTTAAAAAATTAATAATATACATATTCAAATATAAAATAAAATTAATATAAATACATAATAAAGGTTTGAAATATAATAATCATTAATTTCCATTGTAATAATCATTAATATACAACTATTTTTTTTTTCACCGGTGCTCTGGCTTCCTTCTGGGTGCGCGCGAGTCAGAGGAGAGCGAGGGATTTAGGCTGCAGCAATGGCCGCCCCAGGGGGCGGGGACCCCCTTCCCCCCCCCTTCAGTAGAGCTTGCTGCGTTCAGAAGACTGGTTGCCAGCGGGGGCAAAAGGAAAATCCCTTCCTCGGTGCCGAAATTCATCAAGAAGCTCGAGGAAATACCTGAAATCGCCTTGCCAGAGATGACCTCGGTCAAGATTGCCCTTGCTCTCTCAGAAAGAGGGCTGGTAGGCTAGTTCATGGGGCTATGGCCCTCGGCAAAAACAACAGACGACTGGATCCAAAGGAACTGGAAGCCGCATCTCAAGCAAGGAGTCACCTACCACCCCCTGAGCAGCAGCTACTTCCTCTTCGAATTTATTAACAAGGAGGATAAGGACCTTATCTTCAGAAACGACCCATACTTTATGGGATCCCGGGGGCTGTACCTGAACCGATGGACCCCAGATTTTGACCCTACGGTAGATCTGCCCAAGGCGGTGCCGGTATGGGTCAGGCTCCCCAATTTGCCGGTCCACTCCTGGAATTATGAAACGCTGCAAGTGATAGGGAATGGAATAGGGAAGTTTGTCGATAAGGCAGACAACAAGAACAATTACAACTATGCAAGAATATGCGTTGAAGTGGATCTTGAGGCAGGACTCCCGGAAGCGGTGAAACTAACGGTGGGCACTTGGACTCATTTCCAGAAGGTGGACTACGAACATCTCCCATTCAAATGCAGAGCCTGCCAAGAACATGGGCACTTCCAAAGAAATTGTCCGAAGATCCAAACCCAAGAGAAGGAAGAAGCTAAAGGCTGGAAAAAGGTTAAGAAAAGCAAAATAGTACCAATAACCAAAGATCACAGAGCTGTACAGGTGAAAGATCAACCCCCGGTGAATCCAAATCCTCTGAAGGAACCATTGAAAGAAGGCATAGCTACATCAAAGGAACCGGCGAAAGAAACCATTGAGATAGCCTCACAACCCACGTCTCCCTCAAAAGTTTCGGCTAAGGAAAAGAGCGACCAGCCAGAAAGAGAACCTCAAAAATCGGATGATGAGCACATCACCATAGGCTCAGACCCGGGGGTTGAATCAGATGAAGGGGCTACAGAGACCAGCAGCTCGGTGGGCACCCCTGAAAAGAACCCAAGAGGAAGGAAACCAAATCGGAAAAAAAGGGAGAAGAAATCATACAGGGATGTGACAGCAGGGGTCCAGCAAACCATTCCGGACATGATAGAAACCAGATCATCAAAGAAAGGCAGGGCTCCGAAAGGAGCCACCCCCCCCCCCTCGGATCTTAATGCAATACGTCTCCTGGAATTGCAGAGGTATGGGATGCAAGGCTAAAGAAGAAGCAATAAAAGACTTAGTAAGAATGAACGCCCCGGAGATACTTCTGATCCAGGAGACGAAGATGGAGGAGCCTGAGACCATCCAGGCCAGCAAAAATTTTTGGAAAAAGGGAGATGGTAGAGCAGTCAGAGCCAGGGGAGCCTCAGGAGGTCTAGCCACCTTCTGGAACTCCAAAAATCTTGACCTGCTAGAGGATCACAGCACTACCCATTGGCTCTTCACGAAGCTACACCATCGAGACTCAGGGCATCAGATCAACCTATTCAACATCTACGCCCCAGCTCTTCTATCTGAAAAAAGAGAGTGCTGGGACTCACTGAATTCCTTCTTGTCCTCCAACCGGCACGACAATATCATTCTTGCTGGTGATATGAATGTAACTCTGGCCCTTTCGGAAAAAAAAGGTGGCTCTCTGGTAAGAGACCCGGCTCGGGAGTGGATCGAAGACATTATTATGGACTGGGAGCTTGAGGATATAAAACCCAGCAAAGGCAAGTATACCTGGACAAATAAAAGAGTTGGCCCTGGGCACATTACTGCCCGGCTGGATCGTTTCCTTGTCCAATCGTCCTTCCTTACTCTGGGGCTCTTCGCAAGTTCTAATATCCTCCAGGCATGCACCTCAGATCACAAGCCAATCTCCCTCTCTCTGTCTCCGGGAGAAAATTTGGGCCCTATCCCATTTAGATTCAGCCCCCTCTGGGTCTCCATGGACGGCTTCTTCGATCTGGTCTCGGAATCCTGGCAATTCCCAGTAACTGGGTCCCCATTCTTCATATGGGAAGAAAAACTGAGAAGGCTCAAAGCAGCCCTCAAAAGCTGGGCCAAGCTCTTGCCCTCCCCCATCACAGAAAGGAAAGAAGCTCAAAGGATTCTAGGAAATCACCAGATGCTAATGGAGAGTGCTTCGATCACCCCAGAATTGCTCGTAGTGGAGCTCGAATTGCAGAAAGCTCTCCATAAGGCGTTGAGAATAGAGGAACATTATTGGAAAGTAAAGGCTCGCTGTCAATGGCTCAAAGAGGGCAATAAAAACACTTCTTACTTTCACAAACATGCAGAATCCCGGAAGAATTTCAACAGCATAAGAGAAATTCAGTATCAAGGTCAAACATTCAATCAAATCGAAGAGATTAAGAACACTGCCTTCTCCTTCTACAGCGATCTGTTCACTGAAGAGCTCGACTCATCTCCACAGTTGGATCACTACCCTCTCAATATTCTCCCCACGCTAATCAATGAGGAAGACAACAGAAATTTGATGAGGCCCATCACGACTGAGGAAATAAGATACGCCCTCCAAGCTATGAACCCTGATAAAGCTCCAGGGCCTGACGGATTTACAGCAAAATTCTACATTGCATGATGGAACATCATTCAGAAGGACCTAGTCAAGATGGTAAGGAAATATCAGAACTGCAGCAAAATAGGAGGGAGTACTAATTCCTCGTTCCTGGCGTTAATTCCCAAAGAAAAAGGAGCCCAAAGCTTCTCCAGATTCCGGTCGATCTCTCTCTGCAACACAGGGTACAAAATAATCACCAAAGTCATTGCAAACAGAATAAAAAACGTTCTCCCCAGGATCATTCCGGAAAATCAGGGGGGTTTCATCAAGGATAGGCAAATCTAGGATAACATCATCCTGGTCCAAGAGGCCATTCACTCAAGCTGCCAGCGGAAGGAGAAAGGTATGATAGTTAAACTGGACCTCGCTAATGCCTTTGATAAAGTTCAGCTAACTTTCCTTTTTGCTGTTATGTCCAAGCTAGGCTTCCATCCTCATTTAATTAGCTGGATCAGAGCATGTATCTCGGGCCCTTGGATTGCCCCTTTGGTCAGCGGGAGACCAGCCAAGTTCTTCCATGCCTCTAGGGGACTCAGGCAGGGCTGCCCCTTGTCCCCCTTACTCTATGTCATTCAAGCTTCGGTCCTTAGTTTCCAGCTGGACAACTGCCTCCAGCAGCGCTCTCTAAAGGGGCTCACAATCACCCCTAGAGTGAAGAAAATCAACCATGATCAATTTGCTGATGATACCCTCCTGTTGGGTCAGGCCAATCTAGCCACAGCAAGATCCTTCAAGCAAGAATTGGACGCTTACACTGAAATCTCAGGCAGTGAAATCAGCTTGAGGAAAAGTAAAATTTATGGCTGGAACTGCCCCCCCATTGAAATGGCCTGTATCTCAAGAATGCTGGAAATGGAAGGAACCTCCAATTGGGAATCCATAAAATATCTTGGAATTCCTCTGGTCAAAGCTACTCCTAGAAGGAGTATTTGGCTGCCCTTGGTGGACAAACTCAAGGCCAAAATCATGGCCTAGGGGGCTTCCTGGTTAAACAAAGCAGGTAAAACCATTCTTATCAACTCCGTCTTAACCACCCTTCCTCTCTACCAGGCTTCTATGCTGTTAGCCCCAAAAGGAATCGTGAAAGACATTGACAATCTGCTAAGAAAATTCCTCTGGGAAGGGGGAAGAAATACAGGAAGGAAAATGCACCTTGTTAGCTGGGAAAAAGTTAAAGCCCCCAAATGTGAAGGAGGGCTGAATATCAGAGATGTGGCCACTCAAAATCTGGCTATGGGCGGCAAGAATCTGTGGAAAATGATTAGAGGTAAAACAACTTGGAGTTCCAAAGCGCTCAGGACTAAGTACTTCAGAGGGCACAAAGAGAGATGCCTGGACAACCCTCCATTGACAAGGAAAGGCTCTCCTATCCTCGCTCTCTGTCTCAAATCCCTTGATCTGATTACCTCAAATCTCACATGGATCCCGGGAAATGGCTCCAAAATTCACTTTTGGGGTGACTCTATTCTAGGGCAGTCCCCCTTAAAAGATATGGAAGGGCCGGAGAATATCAAAAATTGGCTTCACTTGAACAGTAAATTCACTCTTTGGGATCTATCCAGCTGGAGCCCGGATGATTCTTGGAACAACTGGGACCTGGGGGCTGTCCCTCATGATCTCGAGAATGAAGCAAGCTCCCTTTTAGAGGCTCTTCAAGGTCTCTCCCCCACTTCTGCTAAGCTGAAGGACAAAAGAGGTTGGGGCTCCTCTTCAGGCCTCTACAATGCTGCAGCCGGTTATGTTGCCTTAAAAGCCATTCCTTGGGCAGCCCCGGACCCCTCTAGGTGGAAAAATATCTGGCTTCTTCCTTCTCTTCCCAAGATAGATCACTTTTGTTGGTCCCTTCTTCATGACAAAATTCTAACCTAGGACAACCTGTTAAAAAGAGGTTGGGAGGGGCCCTCAAGATGCCCTCTATGTGCCTGCCACGAGGAAAGTTCGATCCATCTCTTTCTTCAGTGCCCCTATGCTCTAGAACTCTGGAATTTCCTTCTTGATCAGCTAAACCTGCCCCCCCCCCCCCTGACCATCTCTTCCTTGTTTGCCTCCTAGACTGATTATGCACCCTTCTCCTTCTCTGGTCTGAACTTGTTGAAGCACTGCTGGATGTGGATCCCTAAACTTTACTGCTGGAAATTGTGGCTGGAAAGGAATAACAGAATATTTAGGGACAAGGCAGACCCACTAGCCCAAGTTGCAACCAAAGTAAAGGTGCTGTTAGGAGAGCTGATAGCCTCAAATCCCAAAATCACCAATGAAGCCAGTCCTGACAAAAAGGAGTATAGCTGGTTTCACGGGCTTAATCCAGACCTGCTGACCAGAACTAAGAACACTGTGAAGCATTTCTCACCGTGGGAAATCAGGCTAGAGGAGAAAGAATTTATAAAATGGAGATCCTCACTGAGCAAGCATATTCTGCATGTTGATGGGGCCTCGAAAGGGAACCCCGGACCTGCTGGAAGTGGAGGAGCCATTCTAGATATGTCTGGGAATATTATTCTCAAATTTTCCTGGGGACTGGGACATAACTCCAATAACATTGCTGAAATTCTTGCCATTTGGCAACAACTGATGCAAGCCAGAAGTATGTCTATTAATAAGCTGGCCATTTTTAGCGACTCCCGAATCATCATGCAGGCTTTCAACCTGAAGAAAGCCCCCAACTGTATGGGATTGGCCCACTATTACCGTAAAATCTTCTTTCAGCTGAAAGCCTTTGAAGAAGTGAAGTTTTACCACATCCTTCGTAACCTCAATCAAATTGCTGACAGTGAAGCCAACGTTGGTGCCTCTTTAAGCAAAGGATTCATCATAGTTAATGGCAATGAAGGTTCCATGCCCATCCCCTAGGGTCATGGAAGTTCTGATTTTTGATCCTGCCCTGAAAAGAATTAAGTGTATTCACTGTCTCTAGTGATTTCAGTCCTCTGTCAGTGGAATTTTGGTGTATTCAGACCTCTGTCTTTGAACTTTAAGTGTTTTCAGTCCTCTGTCAGTGTTGTTTTTAGTGTCTTCAGTTCCCAGGCATTGGATGTATAAGACTTTGCAGTTCTCAGTCATTCCCAAGTGAAGGCTGAGGCTCTAGAGGGACAAGGTGTGGATCAGAGTTTGGGTCTTTTAGTCTCTTTAGATTTAAAGATCTGAGCCTATATCAGGCAGTTCTTTCCAGGCTTTTTTATTTTTTCATCTCTGCTATTTTCCCAGCATTGGGGAATTGGTTTTGGACTTTGGCTGGCTGAATTTTAGTGCTGGTGGCTCACATTTATGGATTCTGTCTTCTTGGAATTGTTTGCCTCCCTCGATTCCACCCAGCGATCTTTATGTCCAGCAAGGCTCTCGTGGAGTTCCTTTCCAGCTTCTGAAGCTCTACTTTGATTGAGAAGGTTCAGTAAAAACAAGTGCATATGGACTGCCTCTTAGAATTTCGATGGGCAGCCTTCAGATCGTGCCCAGTTTGCCAGCACTCCACGTCCTCCTTTGACAGAGGGAAAGATGCAGCACAGTCAGATCGTTGAGCTCTTACCTATCTATGGGAGAACCAGCTATTCTTGTTTCCTCCTCAATGATTAAATCTCTTCATGATGGTCTATGTCCATTTAGCAAAATTCAGAATGTTGGTTAAAGGAGATTGCCTTTGCCTGAAATTCTGGTCTTCATGTATAAGTTGACTTAGACTCAATGTTTGTAAAGCCTCTGGCAGCTGATTTGCCAGGTAATCAATTCAAAAGACCCATAATCGTTTCAGTAAAAAAAAAAAATCATTAATATACTTTTCAGCACGTTTCCACAAATTCGCCAGGATCTCAGATCCAGCACCATAAGTAAAGCCAGATAAAGAAGCAGTGGTTGAACCCATTGACTTGGTCCGAGCTTACGTTTGCTCAATCCCATACCTAGGAGTATAAGGTAGTAACACCCCATCACTAGCACAGAGCGGAGCAAGGCGCTGAGCGCATAGCATCCATCCAATGACAACAGACATTTCATTCGTGCCATATAGATTTTTTTTAACTTTATTTAAAAAAAATGAAATATAAAATTATTATGTAATCATATTAAAAATGATAAAAAAAACATATTATCAATTAATGACTCAAAATATTCAATAATAATTTCAACCATATTAAAAAATTTAACAAAAATTTATTAATTCAAAATATTACATGCTATAAATAATCATATACAAAGACATCAAAATAACTAAAGTTTAAAACTTCAAATGTGTTATTTAAATTAGTTAAAATTATATCATTAAACATTCATTTCAAATTTTAATCATATTATATTAAAATATATACATAAAAAACAAAAACACGTTTATTACATAACTATATAAATTATTCAATCTTATTAATTAAAGGTTAGATCAAGTAATACTTGAAAAATATTAATAATATACATTTTTACATAATATATATTCAAATAATTATATAAATGATTTAATTTCATTGATTTAGTTTAACTTAATTAAAGCCTAAATCAAAGTAATATTTTAAAAAATTAATAATATACATTTTCACATCATACATATTTAAATATAAAAAATATTTAATATAAATATATAATAAAGGTTTGAAATATAATAATCATTAATTTCTATTGTAATTGTAATGGATAATATCAATTCAAAAATATTTATTAAAACATTATTTATAAGTTTAATTGTATTTATATGTATTTTTGAAATATATTAGGATTATGTAATTGTTATTACAACATTATTTATAAGTTTAATTGTATTTATATGCATTTTTGAAATATATTAGGATTATGTAATTGTAATTAATAATATTAATGAGTTATTCACAAGTTTAATTGTATGCATTTTGAAATATATTATGGTTAATCAATATTGATATATAAAAACAATCAATATTAACTTAATAATATACATTTTCATATTATACATATTCAAATATAAAAGATGTTAATACAACTATATAATAAAGGTTTGAAATATAATAATCATTAATTTCCATTGTAATTATAATTAATAATATCAATTCAAAAATATTTAAAAATATTTATTAAGCATTATTAGTAAGTTTAATTGTATTTGTATGCATTTTTGAAATACAATATGGTTAATCAATATTTATATATGAAAACAATAAAATATTACCTTTTATATTATTCATAATTATATTGAAAATTCAAAATATTAATATAAATGATAACATTTCAATCCAACAAAAAAAATAAATGCATAAGAATTCAAGAATTCATTTATTTAATTCATTAAATAAAAAATATAAATTTTGTGATGAGAACAAATAATTATTTTCATTAAACATTTATTTTCAATTTTATTAGCTCTTTGAGCATAGAAATATAACTTTAAAGCAAATATAACGTTAACCATCATCATCATTAAAATAGTGGAAATACAAATATAAAAGAACATCTCAATCCAACTAAAACACATAAATGATTTCAAAATTCATTTATTTAATATCAATTTTTAAAATATAAAGTATGTATGATTTCAAAATTCATTTATTTAATATCGATTTTTAAAATATAAAGTATGTAATGAAAAGAAATTTTGTAAATTAATTAAATTTATTTTCATTAAAAATTCATTTTTAATTTTAGTAATACTATATTAAAATAATGGAAATACAAATAAATAAAAAACAAAATCTTATCGGCTACATGGATTAGAATAATTATTAGAATTGATATTCTGGACTTTTTAAGTAATCACATAAAATTAAAATAAAATGAATTAAAATACACACTTTTGATTATATACATGTTCAATACAAATAAATAATAATGTTTGATTGACTAAATCTATTAATTGAATGTTATTGCAAGAATGTGAGTCCATTTTAAAGCTAACAAAAATCAAATTAAATATATGGCTTCAATGTAATTGAGTTAACAAAAATCAAATTAAATATACCGCTCCATTGGGTAGTTGAGCTAACAAAAATCAAATTAATTATATGGCTCCATTGTATAGTTGTATTTGATAATCTAGTCTTTAAGCTAAATAATACAAGTAAAAAACGTACATTAATAGATTTTATGTGCATTTAGTGGTATTTATATGTATTTGATAATCTAATCTTTAAGCTAAATAATACAAGTAAAAAATGTGTCTTTTAGTGGTCTTTATATGCATTTTCAATCTATTAAGTCCATGTAGATTTTTTAAAACTCTATAAAAAAAAGCACATAAAATTGTATAAAAAAATGAAATATAAAATTATTATGTAATCATATTAAAAATGTAGAAAGACATATTAGCAATTAATGACTCAAAATATTACATATGTGTAAATAATAATAATTTACACACAAACATAACACAACACAACACCTTACAACATACAACAAAAACATAAACACATAAATTTTAAACTCTAACAACACCTTACAACATATAACAAAAACATAAACACATAAATTTTAAACCCTTTTCATTATATAGCAATTTCTAAATTGTGAAGTTTATATTTAAATTTGTATTTGTCGTTTAGTATATAAAAACTAATTATTTAAATTATAAATTTAAATAAAAACATATAATTTTGTGCAAATCAATAAATAAAAATTGTTATTAATTTTATAATGAAATTTTCTAAAACTACTTAATAAATATGTGCAAATCTAAATAAACATTGATGATGATGATGATGATGATGATGATGGTTAACGTCCAGTGAGACCAAACTTTGGTCAATCGGACCCAAAGAAATGAATTAATTAGTTTGTTTTAAAATTGTATTTCTATGCTCAAAGAGCTTGGAGAGAAGCATCCCGAGCTGACTATAATTTTGACAAGTTAAAAGGCTAGGAAGGTTGGGATTGCAACAAAGATTATGAAACTGAGATCTAATGTGGGTGTAAGCAGGGCATTCTAAGAGGAATTGTTTTTCATTTCATCCTCAATGTTCATATTCTCATAGAGATGGCAGATCCTTTCTACCCATGGTGTTTTAGGAACTGCCCAACGACTAGTTTCACTATGAAGCTCATGAGAATTCGTTCTTATCTTGGCTATATTAATTTTTTTCTTTGAACTAGTTAAAACCGAGAGATACTTTTGATCTTCTGGAGTAGGGTTTATGACTTCCTTATAATATCTTAATTTTCTTTTATCCTCTAAATATTTCTCACACCACAATTTCTCCTTAAACTTAGAAGTGACAATATTTTTAAAGTTATTTAGATTTTGCAATGCAACATTTTCGTCAATCTCGCAAGGTTTAACCAAGCCCTTGTATCTTTATACCAACCTCGCTCGAGCCTAAGGTGGTTTTGGCTAGAATTTAAAGCTAGTTTAGGAAGTCTATGGTCTCCCATGTTATTGATTTTGTGCTTGTACAATAGAAGACTAGTCATAGCTAGGCTCTCGATAGGGAAAAGACTCACTTCTATAAGGAGAATAGGGTAGGGTGTATTGGTTTTAATTTTTTGGTTATACATTATAAAACGCTTCTGGATTTGCTCAATCTTTCTCCAAGATTCTCTAGAGATGCTACAACCCCAAACGTCACACCCATACAAGATAACAGGAGTGACTAAAATTTCAAAGAGAAGCTTCTTTTTATCCCACATCACAAGGTTCACTGCTTTACAATTATTTCCAAGACCAAAATAAGCTTTCCACCCTCCATTAATCCCTTTCTTAATGCTATAGTTCCAGTTGAGCTTGTGATGAATATCAATTCCTAGGTATTTGTAAGAAGACACTTCCTCCAAGTTGTTATTGTCATACACAAAATTAGCGTAAGCGTCCTTCTTAGATTTGATAATCATAACTTTTGTTTTGTCCGTGTTAACAGTCATACCCATGGTAGAGCAAAAATCCTTAAGAAGTCTCAGTTGCTTATCAAGAACAGTGGGTCACCTTGCAAGAATAACAATATCGTCAACATAGAAAAGAAGGATGATGACTATTCCAGCTAAGATCGTACCAGCACAACCTGCTTCCTCTAAACTATTAATTTGTCACAGTGGTCTATGAACTGAAAACACGGTCTCACAAAGAATACAGACAAATATGCATAAAATTGGCAAAATGGTGCTGCAATGGAAGTAGCAGCTCTGTATAATCAAATGAAAGAATGATGATATAATACAATGATAATGCAATATGCATGAATGCCAAGACAATTCGAATTCCCAAGGAGGTCATTCGAATTGAATGAATGGGTGTAGCTTAACTGATCATAAGCCACAATGAACACACCAGTTAACCACTGATCAAAACCCTAATTGACTCAACTAAGTCCTAACTGAGGCCAGAGTGCAATCGATGACTAAGTCTAACTGAAATAGCTCAGACACATGTCACAGCATGCCAACCAACAAGTGATAGCGCATCATTAACTCCAATGAACCCCGATGAGGTTAACTGAAGTCTAACTGACCATCAGAGATGGTTGGAGGCACCCATGTTGACTCCAGTTCATTAAATATTAATTAAATAATCAATTTAATGAATGTAGGTGCCTTCACTGCTCTGTTTAACCGATTGTAACCATCGGTTATCAATTAAGTGCATTTATGACACTCAAATCACCCCTGGAGTGCTCCAGTTAGCCTCCCCAAATGAAGGAGAAGGCTTAGTTGGCCTCCTTGACTGAACGTAGGCGTGGGTGTGTTCATGCTGATGTCATACAGTGCTCCTCTGATGTCAATTAAGTCAATAAAACTTAGGATAGTGGTTTAACTAGGCCAAATTGACCAAAATAAGTGTATGGTGGCGAATGTCTTCAACATAAACAACCTTTTAGTTTATCTATGTAAATGCCAAAAAGGGTGGGGGAGAGGAGGCAACCTTGTTTAACTCCGATATTACACTTAATATCTTTTGACCACCCCTCGTTGGTTTTAAACTTGGCAATGACATTCTCATATAACCTTATTGCAGTGGATCTCAACTCAAAATGAACCTTTAGCTCTTCTAATCTATTCCATAGGTTATTTCTAGGTACCGTATCAAAATACTTTCTAAAGTCCAAAAAGCAACAAAAGAGATTGGATTTATCATTACAACTCTCCTCCACAATTATGGGTCAGTGCAAGAAGATGAGGGACCTTTTAGATGCCATCTTATTTTTCAAAAACATGATCACCTCACCAAAAAATACAACGTGTTTCTGCTACATAGCACTTTCTATGGTTCAACCCGAGCCTGACATGTCATGGGACATGTAGGATAGGAAACCATATCACGTACGCGTTATATAACTACAAAACACATACGCGATTTGTAGTTCTAAAACGCATACGCGATTTGGAAAACTAAAAATAATTTATATAGACAGGCCCGAAACCTTCGACCTATTCTACCTATCAGGAACGCGAAACCAGCGATGATTTGGAGTGTTTTGGAGCAAATTGGGTGCTTAGGATTGTTGGAGGAGCTGATTTAGTAGGAGGGGAGGAGATTCCACTGGTGTATTATGATCTAACCAGGTAATTCAATCACCCAAAGAATTCTTTTTTGTCAATTTTAAACCTAGAATATTGTTTTTTAATAGAATAATCAACCCAACAACTCACAAGCTAATGTATGATGGATACAAGTAATGTATTTTTCACAGATCAAACTAAAAGAGGCTATAAGAAACAAAAACATCATGTCTAATAGATATTCAATGTTCCAAAAGGCTAGAAATATATAAAACAACACAAGTATAGAGTGTGTGTGGAAGGAGTCTAAAATTATAAGCCAAGGGTTTTAACAATTAAAAAAACATATATATCTACATTCAAATTAAAGACAAAGAAAGATAGAAAGCCCACATCATAATGAGATTGAGAGGAATAAACAAAAAGGAACAAAAATACTATAAGAGAGACACAAAATTACTACTGAGTAGGGTTCTAAATTACACATATCTCATAATTCTCCACAATATGCAAGAGAGAGTAATGGACAACCTAGCTTATATTCCAATTACAACAGAAGCCCTAAATATTACACACCAATTGGTAGAACTAACATAAAAATATGGTATAAGGCACAAGGTGTAAGAAACCCATGTTAGCAAACACAAGAACACGAATTCTGCTTCTTTTATCCTATAAACATAATAAAAAAAATTAGAAACA
>LPNX010395275.1:0-18400 GCA_001517045.1 Pseudotsuga menziesii | reverse complement strand
ATGTATGTAAGTGAATGCCATTAAATTGCTTACTTGAGTTTGATTTAATTTACATTTTCAATTTTGAAGAGATGTTATTATATACCATGTATATGTTTCTAATGATTTCCTTATTGATTTTTTTTATTGCAGTTGCGGCTATGGACACAAATGTTGAAATATTGATTGAGCTTGCACATTTGAGAGGACTCAATACTGCTTTTAGTGGTGGTGATAGGATTCGACGTTCACTTGTATCCACTTTGGATGCAATTGTTGAGACTATTACATTGTCAAGCAACATATTATATGATATTACATCATATAGAGAAACAAAAAGACAAGAGTACGCTGATGGGCTTGGCTACAATGCAATAAAAAAGTTGAAAATTACCAAAGAGTGTATATTTTCATTGTTTAGGGACCCTCGCACGGGGGAAATCCCAAATGCAAATAGGCCACATATCTCTATTGAGTGGTGCACATATCAGCCATTTGTTGATAACTGGATGGACAGATGGTATATGGTTTTTGATATGCCACCACACAACAACAGGGAAATCAAGTTGTATTTCCTTCGGAATATGTATGCAAAGTTTGTGTTGGGTAAACACGTAAACTATTTTGATATATTGTTGTTTCAGGGGATCGGTGGCGGGATGGCCCAAAAACGACCCAATTCCAGGCTTCGAGACGTTGATCGCCCTATCCCTACACCTCGCAGGCAGTTTCCTGGGCCAGATGTCCCACCTGTACATCGTGTTATTCCACAGACACGTGATGCATATTTGAGTTTGGCACAGGCAGTTGTTTGTCATAGCACTATGGTTCAACATATGTGTGAGGGAGGGACATCTATCCCTGGTGTGGTACATACACCAGGTCGTCACGATGCAGGACCATCTTATAGTGCAGTACCACCCACTAGTGTAGTACCCCCATCTAGTGCAGGACCATCTACTAGTGCAACACCATCAGCACATTCCCAACCTACTTTTGAGCCTCACAAGTGCACATCGTGTGGTCGTCCCTGCTTTGGTCTTTCGTCAGATGTTGCCTTCAATGGGTTTTTGAGTGATGTATGTATATGGTTAATTGTAATAAATTCTTCATTTATTTTCCTCTTTGTACACATGTATAGTTTGAGCTAATATATTAATTTTGTGAACTTGCAGTTGATGCTTTATGTCGGCAGCGACGCCCCAGAGTTCCATGTTCCACACTCTACAGAGGGGCATGACATTCCATCCACTGATCCCTTGGTTGGTGGAGAGATTCCTATAGCACCGATTGTCGTATCTCACACCAAGGTAAACATTTTAAAATTTCAATTTTTTAATACTTGTTAATCTGTTAATTTCCACATACTGTACATGTTAGTTCACTAATGCTATCTACGGTCTAATATTTACAATTATTAAACTTGCAGATGTTAGATCCTTCACGGGGGAAAGTAGTGATGGAGGTAGAATCCATGGTCGTATTGACCGAGGAAATATCTGGGCATGACATTCCATCCATTGATCCCTTGGTTGGTGGAGAGATTCATATAGCACCCATTGTCGTATCTCACACTGAGGTAAACATTTTAAAAATGTCAGTTTTTTAATACTTATTAATTTGTTAATTTCCACACATTGTACATGTTAGTTCACTAATGCTATCTACGGTCTAATATTTACAATTATTAAACTGGCAGATGCCAAATCCTTCACGGGGGAAAGCAGTGATGGAGGTAAACATTTTAAACATTTAAAAAATGTCAGTTTTTAAATACATGTATGTTCGTTGAATCATGCATCTCTAACTACATGAACTCTTGTTGACTATAGGCACCAACAGAAACACTTGAACCATTTCCTAGAGTTGTATCTCCTCATAGGCCATATGTGAACAAGGGTCATGTGTATATGAGGCGGCCTACTCCTAGCAAGAATCTAGTTGTCCACGACCATGGAGCTGCTGATACCATGGTAATGTATATCCTTCGATGATATTTCTTAGTTAACTTGAAATCCAGTGCATAAAATGTTTTGTTAATGTTTGATTTGCATGTTTACTGCATTAGGAGCCAAAGTTTACTATTGAAAACCCTGCAGGGATGGTTGATGCAACAGTCAGTGCTGCATCTACAATGGCAACAAGTCACACAGAGGTACAACTATTTCAACATGATCGTTACATAGTTTATTATTGTTGGCGTATGTTTATTCATGCATGTCTAACTATTTCAACATTTGGTGATTGTAGCCACCAGCAGCAGGAGTTATTGATGCAGCAGTCAATGTGGTATCTGTAATAACAACAAGCCACACAAAGGTACAACTATTTGAACATGATCTAGACATAGTGTGTTATTGTTGTCTATTGTTTATTCATGCACATGTCTAACTATTTCAACATTTGGTGATTGTAGCCACCACCACCACCACCAGTTCATGATGATGATGATTATGATGATCATGATCATGATGATGAAGACGATGATGATCAACATGATGATGATGATGATGATTATGATGGTTATGATGATGACGATGATGATAATAATGATGAACATAATGATGGTGATGATGAACATGATGATGATGATGATGAAGATGAACATGATGATGATGATTATGATGATCATGGTGATGAAGACGATGATAATGAAGAAGATGATGATGATGATGAACATCATGATGATGAAGACGATGATGACGAACATCATGATAATGATGATGATGATGATTATGATGGTCATGATGATGATGATGATGATGACGATGAAGACGATGACGATGATAAAGATGATGGTGATCAACATGATGATGATGAAGATTATGATGATGATGAACATCATGATCTTCAAGATGACGACGATGATGATCATGATGATGAAGACGATGGTGATCAACATGATGATGATGATGATGATCAACATGATCATGATTATGATGGTTATGATGATGATGATGATGATAATGATGGTGATGATTATAATGATGGTTATGAAGAAGATGATGATCATGATCATGATGAAGACGATGATGATCAACATGATGATGATGATGATGATGGTTATGATGATGACGATGATGATGATAATGATGAACATGATGATGACGATGATGATGAACATGATGACGATGATGATGATCATGATGATGATGATAATGATGATGATCATGATGATGAAGACGATGATAATGAAGAAGAAGATGATGATGATGATAAACATGATGATGATGATGATGAAGACGATGATGACGAACATTGTGATAATGATGATGATGATGATGGTGGTGGTGGTCATGATAATGATGATGATGATGATGACGGCGACGACGACGACGATGACGATGATGATCATGATGATGAAGATGATGGTGATCAACATGATAATGATGATGATGATGAACATCATGATATTCAAGACGACGACGATGGTGATCAACATCATGATGATGATGAAGAAGAAGATGACGATGATGATGATTAACATGATGATGAAGAAGAAGAAGATGACGATTATGATGATTATCGTGATGATGGTGGTGATGATGATGAACATCATGGTGATGAATACAATGATGATGATCATGGGGGTCATGATGACGATGATGATCAGCATGATGATGATGATGACGATGAAGGTGATGGTGATGATGGTGATGATGAGGATGATGTTGAACACCATGATGATGAAGATGGTGATGGTGAACGTCATGATAATGAGGATGATGTTGATGATCATGATGATGAAGACGATGACAATCAACATGATGATGATGATGAAGACGATCGTCATTGTCTTCATCATCATGATCATCGTCATCATGCAAATCATCGTCATTATGCACATCATCATCATCATCATCCTCATTATCATGACGTTCACCATCACCGTCTTCATCATCATGGTGTTCAACATCATTATCATCATCACCATCATCTTCATCGTCATCAACACGCTCACAACGCGTCTTAGAGTTACATAACATGCTCGCATTTTATAGCTATATAACGCACTCGCGTTCTGTAGTTATAGAACGCGTGCGCGTTTAGGAATTCTACAAGGCAGGAAATGAAATTAGAATTTAAACATGCCAATTCACTTGCTCGCATGTCGCCAATAGTCTTATGTGTATGGTTTGGAATTTGCTTCGGTAATACCAAACCTGTGCTATGGTACATGATAAACCATAGTTAATTAGGTATTTCCCCCATTTTCTGAAGAAGTCGTTTTTTACACATTCGTTACAGTATGCTACACACAGTCAATTTTGACGAAATCTTAAACATAAATAACATTTTTTATGCAGATTCTAAATATGTAATTTTTATAAAAAAAATATTATATTTACCTATTTGTTTTCAATTTCTATTGTGACTTAACTCCTTAACTCAAAATACATGTCGTTAGTGTTATTCCCATAACTTTTTCAATTCGTAATCGTTTTAAAAAACAATTATATGTTGCACTAAAAGACATTGACCTCTACATTCTATAAAAAACCCATTTCATTAATATTTATTTAAGACCTTCAAAGGCTGCACCCACAAAAGACGTACCATTTTCGAGGAATGATCACTTAGATAATTATATAAAAAAAATTAAAAATTATTAATTTTATTTTCGAAAAATAGTGCTGCATTAGTGATATATGTTCTCTACATGCCTGCAAAGTTTTGTATCCCGAAAGCATCATTTAGGACCTCAAAGGCTGCACCCACAAAAACATATACCTTATGATTTGCCTAAAAAAAAAGCGACGATTAGAAAAAATCAAATTTGATATAGTTATAAAAAAATTCAATACATAAACCTTATATATTTGGAAACGTGATTCAATTTCCTACATTTAATCGTTTTTACTCAAAGCAAGATATTTTGTGTAAGTATCTCAAAAAACACAATTAAGTTGAGGGATTACTAATTTTTCAGTTTTCTATTGTATCTAACGTGCCAAAAGTGACCCTCATTAGCTTGCACTGTCCCTTATCCTAAGCGTAATGAGATGGTCTGCTGTTGAGTGTTGCCTTCTAAATGTGTTAAATCTAAATAAATTAAAATGTTGTTAATTTTATTTTGAAAATTTTAAAAACTGCTTTATAAATATGTCCAAATCTAAATAAAAAATCAACATCTCAACCCGACCCAAAAAAGCATAAATATATAAAGATTTAAAAATTCATTTATTTAATATCAATTTTTAAAATATAAAGATTGTAATGAGAACAGTGTTATGTAAATTAATTAAATTTATTTTCATTAACCATCCATTTCCAATCTTAGTAAACATTATATTAAAATAGTGGAAATACAAATAAATAAATAAACAAATCCTTATTTACTACTTGCTTAGCAGAATTATTCAAATTAAATTAGTTGAGTAAATCTATTAAATGAGTGCTATTGAAAGAATATTTGTGTTGCAAGAATGGGAGTTCATTTTTTTGACCAAACAAAAATCAAATTAAATATATGTTTGTGTTGCAAGAATGTGAATCCATCTTTTGACCAAACAAAAATCAAAATAAATATATGTTTCCATTGTGTGCTTGTATTTGATAATATTATCTTTAAACTAAATAGTATAAAGGTTCAAAACAATGTACAATACATTTAGTGATATTTATATGCATTTTCAAACTGTTAAGTTTCTTCTAATAATTTTTTTTTAATAATCTAAAAAAAATATGAAATATAAAATTTCTATGTAATCATATTAAAAATATAGAACATCTTATTATTTTTTACTCACTCAAAATATTACATGTGTGTAAATAATATACACAAATATAACATAACACAACACAACAAGCAACAAGGTACAACATACAACAAAAACATAAACACTTACTTTAATCTTTCTTTATTATATATCAATTTCTTAAAAAGTACTTTATAAATGTGTAAATTTAAATTTAAAAAAAAAATTGTCAATTTTATTATGAAATTCTTAAAAACTATTTTATAAATATGTGCAAATAAAAAAAGTTGTTAATTTTATTATGCAATTCTTGAAAACTGCTTTATAAATGTGCACATCAAAATAAAATGTTGTTAATTTTATTATGAATTTTTTTAAAACTAATTTATAAATATGTCAAAACATGAAAATGTAAAAATGTTGTTAATTTTATTATGAAATTCTTGAAAAACACCTTATTAAAATGTTAATTTTATGCTTGAAAACTACTTTATAAATATGTACAAATATAAATAAATAAATGTCTTATTATGAAATTATTCAAAACTGCTTTATAAATATGTGCAAATCTAAATAAATAAATAAATGTTGTTAATTTTATAATGAAATACTTGAAAACTGCTTTATAAATATGTGAAAATGAAATACTTGAAAATTGCTTTATAAATATGTGAAATCTAGAAGAAGAAGAAGAAAAAAGTTGTTAATTTTATTGTGAAATTTTAAATAAACAAATATTGTTATTTTTATTATGAAATTCTTGAAACCTACTTTATAAATGTGTAAATCTAAATTTTATTATAAAAAAATTTGAAATCTATTTTATGAATATGTGCAAATCTAAAAAAATAAAAAATTCTCTTAATTTTATCATGAAATGTTTTAAAATTTTGAAAACTGTTAAATAAAACATGATGTTTATTTTATTTAGAAAATTTTGAAAAATTAAATATATATTTGGCTTATTTTCATTAACCATCCATTTCCGATTTTAGTAAACAATACATTAAAATAGTGGAAATACAAATAAATAAATAAACAAACCATCCATTTCCAATTTTGGTAAACATTATATTAAAATAGTGAAAATATAAATAAATAAAATCTTCTTTACTACTTGCTTAGCATTCAAATTAAATAACAATGTTTAATTGAGTAAAACTATTAAATGAGTGCTATTGCAAAAATGTTTGTGTTACAAGAATGTGAGTCCATTTTTTGAACATATGGTTCCATTGTGTACTTGTACTTGTATTTGAACAAAAATCAAAATAAACATATGGTTCCATTGTGTACTTGTATTTGATAATTTTATCTTTAAACAATGTATTACATTTAGTGATATTTACATGTATTTTCAAACTATTAAGTTTCATCTAATAGATTTTTTTGATAATTTATAAAAACAAAATATGAAATATAAAATTCCTATGTAACCATATTAAAATTATAGAAAATCTTAATATCAATTCCTCACCCAAAATATTATATATGTATAAATAATATACACAAACATAACATAACACGGTACAACATCCAACAAAAACATAAAAAATTACTTAATCTCTCTTTATTATATATCTATTTTTAAAATGTGAAGTTTATAATTAAATTTATATTTGTGGTTTAGTTTACATATTTTAATTATTTAAATTTTAAATTTAAATAAAAACTTATCAGATCTAAATAAAAAATAGTTGTTAATTTAATTATGAAATTTTTGAAAAATGCTTTATAAATGTGTAAATAATATTTTTTTTAAATGACAATTTTTTTATGAAATTTTTGAAAACTAAAAACTGCTTTTTATAAACAGATGCTAAGAAAACATTGTTAATTTTATTATCAAATTTATAAAAACTACTTTATAAACATATGCAAATAAAAAAAAGTTAATCTTATTATGAAATTCTTGAAAATTGCTTTATAAATGTGCAAATCAAAATAAATAAATAATTAAGTTATTAATTTTATTATGAAATTCTTGAAAACTGCTTTATAAATATGTGCAAATCTAAATAAATTGTTGTTAATTTTATTATGAAAATTTTAAAAGCTAGTTTATAAATATGTGAAAATATGAAAATGTAAAAAAGTTGCTAATTTTATTATGAAATTCTTGAAAACTATTTTTTAAATGTGCAAATATAAAAATAAAATGTCTTTTATTTTATTTTTGAAAACTAATTTATAAATATATAAATCAAAACAAATAAAAAATATCTTATTATGTTATTCTTGAAAAATGCTTTATAATTTTATTTTATTTTTAAAACTAATTTATAAATATATAAATCAAAACAAATAAAAAATATCTTATTATGTTATTCTTGAAAAATGTTTTATAAATATATGCAGATGCAAATAAAAAAAATGCTGTTAATTTTATTGTTAAAATTTTGAAAACAATTTTGAATAAGCAAATACTGCTAATTTTTACTATGAAATTCTTGAAACCTGCGTTATAAATATGTATAAATCTAAAAAAAATATGTTGTTAATTTTATTATAAAAATTTTGAAAATTGTTCTATGAAAAATGCAAATCTAATAAATAAAAAATGCTCTTAATAAAATGTAAAAATGTTGCTAATTTTATTATGAAATTCTTGAAAACTATTTTTTAAATATGTGCAAATATAAAAATAAAATGTCTTTTATTTTATTTTTGAAAACTAATTTATAAATATATAAATCAAAACAAATAAAAAATATCTTATTATGTTATTTTTGAAAAATGCTTTATAAATATATGCAGATGCAAATAAAAAAAATGTTGTTAATTTTATTATTAAAATTTTGAAAACAATTTTAAATAAGCAAATACTGTTAATTTTTACTATGAAATTCTTGAAACCTGCTTTATAAATATGTATAAATCTAAAAAAAAATATGTTGTTAATTTTATTATAAAAAATTTGAAAATTGTTCTATGAATAAGTGCAAATCCTCTTAATTTTATTATTAAATGTTTTAAATTTTTGAAAACGGTTAAATAAAAAGAATAATGTTAATTTTATTTCGAAAAAATTGAAAAATTAAATATATGTTTGGTTTATTTTTATTAACCATCCATTTTCATTTTTTGTGAATATTATATCAAAATAGTGAAATTACAAATAAATAAATAAACAAACCATCCTTTCCCAATTTTAATTATTCAAATTAAATAACAATGTTTAATCGTGTAAATCTATTAAATGAGTGCTATTGCAAGAATGTGAGTCTATCTTTTGACCAAACAAAAATCAAATTAAATATATATTTCCATTGTGTACTTGTATTTGATAATCTTATCTTAGATTAAATAATATAAAGGCTAAAAAAAATGTACATTACATTTAATGATATTTATATGCATTTTCAAACTGTTAAGTTTCATCTAATAGATTTTTTTAATAATCTAAAAAAAATATGAAATATAAAATTCCTATGTAATCATATTAAAAATACAAAAAGACTTATTATCAATTACTCATTCAAAATATTACATGTGTGTAAATAATATACACACAAACATAACATAACATAACACAACACGGCACAACATACAACAAAAACATAAACACTTACTTTCATCTCTCTTTATTATATATCAATTTCTAAAATGTGAAGTTTATAATTAAATTTATATTCATGGTTTAGTTTATATATTTTAATTATGTAAATTTTAAATTTAAATAAAAACATATCACATCTAAATAAAAAAATAGTTGTTAATTTTATTATGAAATTCTTGAAAACTGCTTTATAATTATGTGCAAATCTAAAAATAATGTTAGTTAATTTTATTATGAAATTCTTGAAAACTACTTTATATATATGTGCAAATCTAAAAAATATGTTAGTTAATTTTATTATGAAATTCTTGAAAACTACTTTATAAATATGTGCAAATCTAAAAAAATGTTAGTTTTATAAAAATGTATAAATCAAAATAAATCAAAAGTGTTTTATTATGAAATTCTTAAAAACTGCTTTAAACTGCTTTAAATAAAAAAAATGTTGTTAATTTTATCATCATCATCATCATTATAAAAATTAAAAGCCCAAACTGCTTTATAAATATGCACAAATCAAAATAAATAAAGTGTCTTATTATTAAATTCTTGAAAACTACTTTAAATATGTCCAAATCTAAATAAATAAAAATGTGGTTAATTTTTATTGTGAAATACTTGAAAACTGCTTTGTAAACCAAATCTAAATAAACAAATATTGTTAATTTTTTTTATGAAATTTTTGAAACCGGCTTTAAAAAAATGTGTAAATCTAAAAAATATGTTGTTAATTTTATCATTATCATCATTATAAAAATTAAAAGACCAGAATCACTTATCTACTGGGCCTAGAAGAAAGCAATTATTCTTATACATCATCATCATTATAAAAATTTTGAAAACTATTTTTTGGATATGTGCAAATCTAAATAAATAAAAAATGCTTGTAATTTTATTATGAAAATTTGGAAAAACTGTTTTATGAATATGTACAAATCCTGAATTGAAAAATTTTGAAAATAACTTAAAAATTTGGAAAACTGTTTTATGGATATGTGCAAATTTAAATAGAAAAATGTTGTTAATTTTTATCAAGAAATTTATTTATGAAAATTTGGAAAACTGTTATATGAATGTGTTAATTTTTATCAAGAAATTTATTTATGAAAATTTGGAAAACTGTTTGGAAAACTGTTATATGAATGTGTACAAATTTGAATAGGAATTGAAAACAACTTTATGAATGTGTCATTGTTAATTTCATTATGAAAAATTGGAAAACTGTTATATGAATATGTGCAAATTTGAATAGAAAAATGTTGTTAATTTTTATCAAAAAATTTATGAAAAATTGGAGAACTGTTATATGAATATATACAAGATATTTATGAAAATTTGGAAAACTGTTACATGAATATGTACAAATTTGAATAGGAAAATTTTGAAAACAACTTTATAAATGTATCATTGTTAATTTCATTATGAAAATTTGGAAAACCATTTCATGTACAAAGCTGAATAGAAAAATGTTGTGAATAGAATTTTGAAAACCGCCTTTATGAATGTGGTATTGTTAATTTCATTATGAAAATTTGGAAAATTGTTTTATGTACAAATCTGAATAGAAAAAATGTTGTTAATTTTATTATGAAATATTTGAAAATTGTTTTTATAAACTCATATTAATAAAAAAATAAAAAGTATATTAAATATTTTTTTATTATCATAAATCTTTTTATTATCTTTCATAAGTCTTTTTATTTTCTTTTTAAAATAATTAGAGAAAAATAAATTAAATAAAAAAGAAAACCAACACAAACAAATACAATCAAAAGAGACTCCTTCAAGATAGCTTTGGCCATAGCTATCTTTGAAGGCTTCGAGAAGGGGTAAACCCCTTCTCTTAAAAAAAGATAATGATGATTTTATTGATGTATTGTTTTCTAGAGTTTACAGAACAAAGAATTTACATAACAAAGATTCAATTTACAATTACATCAATAAAACTCCAAACTCTAACACAATTCTTCTTCATCCATCTTCATAACACACTCTTCAGAAAAACTCTAATACAATTCTTCTTCGTCAATCTTCATAACATACTCTTCATACATTACTACTCTCCATTAACCTGTTTCACAATTTAAAAAAAATTGTTAATATCTTTTCCTCTCGATTTACCTGTTTCAAAAAAAATGTTAAGCAAAATCGAAAAACTTAAAAAGAAAAGGTTAATAATTTTACTCTCCATTTACCTATTTCACATTAAAAAAATGTTAATACTTTTATCACTAAAAAATCAAAAAGAATTATATTAAAATAACAACTTTAAAAGAAGATATACAAGTAAATGTATAAAGTATTCCTTGTCCAAGAAAGAAACAATCCCCACGCTGACTTCTCCATGGTATTTCCTCATGGGCGAGTGTTACTTAGGAAGACTCTCGGGCACATCATTGGGCGAGTGTTAGAGGCAGTGATTTGCTAGCAACGAGCTCACAGAAGTTAATTCCAATGGAAGGGAAGAGTGCATACACAAAAACTTAGAGAAGATGAGAAGATCATGAGATCTCTGTGCATTAGTGAGATTATCAGGACGAGGAGTCTTGAGATATCTTAGCAAAATTTCTGGCCAGAAGCTTCCTGCATGGGATTGCACTAGCGACCATAAAAATAAACTACTGAATGGTTAGCTTTGATGGAACACGGCTGTTGGTAGTCCACCGTTCAACGGGGTGACATAACTAGTGTAATTTGAAATTAGAACATTTTACTTGCATACCAAAAGCATATTTTAGGAGCATGACATAACACTACTTGCAGTTGGTTGTAATATATTATCTACTTTTACATAGAATCTTTATCATGTTTAAACTATTTTCTTAGTTAGACTATGTTCACAATGATTTTGACATTTCTCTTTCCTGTGGCATCCATTGGATACTTTTGCATGTCTACATGTAAAATAATATCCATTGGAATATTAAAATCCCATCTCAAAGCGCGGTACTGCTAAACTTTTGAATAATTCAAAACCTCCCATATGAGTAGAACACTTGACTTTCTGGGTTATCAACTTTGTGGGTTATCAAACTTTATGCTATTGATGCTGAACAACATATTCATGAACCTGGTTTATTAAGGTTATTCAATAGTATAATAGTTCTATGTAGATCTTGATGGAAAAATCAAGATAAGGCAGGGTTGTGGATGATAAGGTGATGATCTCACTTGAGAAGTTTGAAGGGGAGTAAACCAGGTTATTCAATAGTATAATAGTTCTATGTAGATTTGATGGAAAAATCAAGATAAGGCAGGGTTGTGGATGATAAGGTGATGATCTCACTTGAGAAGTTTGAAGAGGAGAAAGAGTTAATAGAGGTGGAGGATTTGAAAGTGACATGGGTGAAGGAGATGCTATTGGTAATGGTAGTGGAAAAAGCTTAAAGGTGCCATTGGGTTGGATTATTAGTGTTGAAAGTTGAAACTATTCCGATTTATTGTACTGGTACTCTATCTGATGACTAAACACTCTGACTTATTGTACTAGTACTCTATCTGATGGCTGCCTATTCAAATGTCTCACCATATCATGCAAACATATTGGAATCCTGATACAATCAATCCGATTTTCTCTTTAACCTCTTAATCATAACCCTGAAGTTTTTCAAGATCTAGAACGAGGGTTCAGAGATTAATTGAAACATGAATAATATGATCAGAATTTATAATTTACATATCATATGATCAGATTTTGTCCAAAACAATAATAGATTTGCCTGCCTTGATTTATGAATGTATATTCTCCATCGGGCTTAGAAATGTTTGATATTAGTCGAGCACCGACATGGAGATTTTATTAGCAGCTTTAATATGACTTTCTTTGATCACTATTTTTGTATTAGAATACTCTTCTTCAACCAATAAGTTGAATCTCGTGAGAAGGAGGTTTAGCTGAGTGAAGTGTTGTAGACAGACTTTGGTTTATAACGGTTCTATGACTTTGGTACACGCAGATTCATACAGCTATCGGTTATTTTGTTTGCAAGCAGATTGAGAATAAGAGTGATTCTGAAGTATTGCTTCATTCTTTTCTAAGGCATACTTGTCTTGTCAGCAGGGAGGTAATCTTTTCAGAAACAAACCGACCATATCCATGAAGAATATTGTGAATTATCTGAACTTAAACAGAAGCCATATTACTGAAAGATAATTACATAATCTCGAATACAGGGCAGGTTGTTGAAAGAAAGCTAGTTGAACTGGACTAATGAGAGATACATAGACTAAAGAGAGATACATAGTTGTTAGAGTAAGGCTTCGCTAAAGCTAAAAATGTAGTTAATTGTCTGATATCATAAGAACAGTAATCATAATCAACAGGGAATCCTAGTCATGACTATGGTTCTCACATTGGTGGATAAAGAGTAGTAGTAGTTTAAATTATTAAATAAGTAAAATCAATTATTAAACTACCAGCGCTTCTTTCGCAAAGGAGAAACCAAAAATTAGACTCACCTGCAATGTCTGCATTTTCTCCAAGACGCTTGCATTTTCTCTAATCTACCATCCATTGAAGCTGCCTCTGCACTCCAACCCAAAGCAAAACCTGTTAACATAACAAAATATGAAGGAATAAAAACCTATTAACAGTACAAAATCGAAAAGAGCATGATGCAATGCTTTAAAAGTGCATATCTAGCAGTGGGATACCTCATTTTCCCATCCATTAAAACCCAACCTCCTCATCTGCATTTTCTGGGCCACGCTTGCATTTTCTGTAATTTTTAATGGCCAATAACCATTGAAACTGCCTCTGCACTCCAACACAGAACAAAACCTATTAACATAACAAAATAAAAAGGAATCAAAACCTATTGACAGAACAAATTGAAAGCATGATGCAATGTTCTTAAAATGCATACCATGGGTTACCTTCCCAGCCTCCTCATCTGCTCATCCATTAAAACCCAGCCTCCTCATTTTCCCAGCCCTTCTCATTTGATGTCCCCTCACCTCATCATTCTCCCCATGGACTGTGACTAACCAAATCCGAAAAAAAATTCAAGCCAAACCCAAATGAAAACAAACCAGGTCCAAAACAAAAACAAAACTATGAAACATCAAAAATTCAAGCCAAACCCAAATCAAAACAAACCAGACCCAAAACAGAAACAAAAAAATAAGTTATCAAAGACAAGGGCAGACGAAAGCATGGCCATGCTCAAAATAAAACAAAAAGAAATCAAAACCAGTAGAGATTCACAAGAAATCCAAAATCTCTTCGGCTCTACCTCCAACATTTATCTATTCGGCTCTTCGGCTCTGCCCAGCTTTGCGGCTCTTCAGCTCTGCCAAGCACTGCCAAGATCCATGGCATTGCGGCTCTTCCAAGCACTGCCAAACTCCGTGGCATTGCGGCTCTTCCGCTGTTGGCCTCTGTGGCTCTGCCGCTCTTGGGCTCTTCCAAGCTCTGCTGCTCGTTTATGTTGCTCCTTACACCTTACAATATTCATCTGATTGACAATATTCGTCTGACCCTATGATACCAAAATTATTTATTTAATTTTATGAATCTTTGAAATCCGCTTACCATAATCCTGGCATGGCAAGTTGTCAGATGCCAGCCTGTTGACTTATACAATTTTGAAATCTGTTTAGAGTTTACAGCTGGCAGAGTACCGTTTTTTTAAGAGAGTTCAAAATTAAATTATTCCATTTAGTGGTGTGAAGGGATCCGCGATTCCATTTAAAAATATTTAAACACTATAAAACAATGCATACTTTATTAATATTAATATTTAGTACTTTTTTATTAAAGTATTTATTAATAATAACTAACCTTATCTTTTTTATCTCTTCATTAAAATAATTAATAATAACTTACATTTTCTATATATTTTTGTTTTCATTAAATGGTAATTCTACTTATAAATAATATGTAAAAAAACTAATTTCCTAGTTACTATTTTCCAAATAGAGTAATTTTTTTTTTATATTGCTAAGTGGTATTGTTCTAAGAAGAAAGCAAGAGAAAGAAAAACCTAGATGAAAAGCATGCATGCAAAAAAGAAAACTCAATTTCCTAGACTAAGGTGGTACTCAACATTCAAAATTGAACCCTTTAGAGCCCTTCCAAAGGGTTTTAGCCATTGTCCTTCAAAAAAAATTTAAAATTTGAATTTTACCCTTCCAATAAAGAAGGGCATAATTTATATCAACATTTCAAAAGAAGTGCAATTTTTGAAATTATCCATCCATATAAATTTCTCTTCTCTTTAAATCCTCATCTCATAGTCATAACTAAGGATTATTATGCCTGCACATCCTCACCTTATAATACGAATTGGGTCCCAAAGACAACTATAAAATATTAAATGTGTCAAGACGCAAAGAGTAAGATACAACTATAAGTCTTATATTAAATTTATCTTATAAGTCTTTAATTAACAGTATCAAGTGAGATTTGACACGTTGGATGGTTCTGATCTTCTTATCACTCCTTACCGTAAGTCTTATATTAAATTTATCTTATAAGTCTTTAATTAACAATATCAACTGAGATTTGACACGTTGGATGGTTCTTATCTTCTTATCACTCCTTACCAATGTGATTGCAAGGCATTCTTTGAAGGTGAAGTCCATAATTTTAGGTCTTCTTCCTCATTATCATGCCTTTTGGTCAGATAATAAAGAGGGTAGTGGCCTGCATTAGCATGGAAAATGTTTTAGGAATAGAGGTTATACACATTAATTGTTTTCATTAAATAATTTAAATTCCTACTGATGACTATCGATTCAATGAACCGTGGACTGGTACAAAACACAACAAATTTTAGAGCCCCAAGCACTTAATTACACACACCTATAACTTTCTCAAATATAGCCATTAATAAACTTATTTTGGTATTCTGGTTCAATTTAAAAGGAGTGTTGAGACTTAGACATACAATGAGTTGCAAGGATTCAGTTGACTTAGGCCCCTCCATCACATACATTTATGCTTTCACAACAAGCACTGAAAAACAATATTTGTTTTTTGCATTTATTTTGGTGAAAAGGTTTGGCTAATTTATACTTGCCAATTAAAGGACAATTATTTATATTTCCCTTCATCTCTAAAGGGCTGAGAGAATAAATGCCCTTCCAATTGAAATTAAGACCCACCCTTCAAATTTGATTACTGGTGGTACTCTTTGGATTCCTTTGCCACCATAAAAAGTAAATGTCCTTCATTTGTCATGTGTCCATTAAATTTATTCTCTACTAATTATGGGTGTATACAAATGACATGATACTCCAAGCAAGTTAGCCTACACAATAGTTGAAAATGACTAGACTACTTTGGTTATTGATAAGTGATGTGTCAAAATTATACATTATTTTGTTTACTGTTTATGTAGAAAAGTAATATTATGATTATAAGGTTAAAATCTTGCAAAGATAGATGATATCCTGAAAAATCACGCCATGATTTTAGGCTCAATCAAGCCTTGGCCTGCGCAACATGGATGCTTAGCTTTAACAGTTGAACAACATTTTTTCATGGAAACCCTCATTCACCCTCATGCCCCAATAACCCAGTAGCAAATAAAATTTAATCTAAGAGAAGCTCAATATTATAAATTTTCTCTATCTTCTTTGAACCGAAAAACCTACAAGAAGATAGAGAAAATCATCCTTATACCATTATTAAACAACTTTCAAATACTCATGAAGTACATAAACCACTACAATATTATTCCTTCCTGAAAGTTCCTCGTAATATTAGGTTTAATTAAAACGACATAACAAATAAGTTTATTAACAATGCACTCTAATATGTCCACTGGTAATACTCATTGTGTGGGCTCATCTACATGGAGAGTACATTGTAGAGGAACCATGCGTAATCCTATGCTTTGGAGGTTGTATTTCGCGTGATCTCCTCGCCCATCCTAGAAAATTTAACATCCTATAAGGTCATTGTGAAATATATGGAAAATTTGATGAAGAAAATGACTTTAAATTTGATTTCTTCACAGTCATTTTAAAATCATTCTAACAGAATATAAACTTCCCATCAAATTTTGTTACAGAAGAACCATAACACTACAGTGAATACAAAGACCTACATAACAGGGGAAATATACTGAAACAAATGAGTGAATTATTAAACCCGTTCAGAACAATGTGTTGTTTGTAAGTAGCAAGGTTATTTTTCTCTAAATTCATGGAGCATTTCATTGATGATGTTGAATATTACTTTACTGTGAAATAATTCATTTAACTGAAATGATGTCTATGACTCTATAGTAGTAACGAAAGGAAGGATAATTCACTTACCTTCGGATTGGAGGGAATGCCTTTGAGATAAGGTGACCTCAATACCTGCAAAACATAACACAGGTTCAAAAAACTTGTTGTAAAGCTTTATATATTTAGAGTTTTAGAAGAACAAATCCTTAAACTCATCAAACCTGCTCAGAAATTTAAGCTAGAGAATTTTTTGTAAATGTCTCATTGTTTTTTTAGTCAAAGAATCTATTTTTTCTTTTAATAGTCCCATGTAAGCAAAAGGAGAAAATGCCTGGTAAGAAATGGAGCTTGAAGCCTGGAGATTGAACTATATAGACTGTCTATGTTACAAAAGTCCACAAAGCTATTTTCTTTGTCATATATTATCCTCTGAACACAGAATAATTGATCAGATCAAATTATTTAGACCGTCTCTATTACAGAAGTCCACAAAGTTATTGTCTTTGTCATAAATTATTCTATGAACACAGAATAATGGATGCTTGCTAATAAATTATATTTGTGTTGTTCAACCAGAATGGCACCTCTCCGTCCGAGTGCCGACTTTCCTTATGTCGGTGCGCAAAAGGACACTTATGGATTGAGGTTTGCCTAGAATACTATAGCTTGGCTTATTATGGAATACATTTCTGCCTTTATCTCTGCCTGTGACCACTTTCTCATTGTTTCATGAAAGTCATTGAAAGTCACTGAAAAAACACCTATATTGGAGGACCCATATCTTGAGTTTTGTAACTCCGTTTGACCTCATTTCTGCACCGTTGGAAAGGTATTTCAGTTAGCTAAAACTTTCCAGAAGACACCAAAGTCTGAAAATGCCCATAAATACCCTAAAAATGTGTTTTTTGTACATTCACGATTTTCCTTAAGGAAAACCCACGAATGTGCCTCTTAGCATTTAAAACATTAAAACATGAGTTAATTG
>LPNX010395252.1:52867-63406 GCA_001517045.1 Pseudotsuga menziesii | reverse complement strand
ATCATCATCCTCATCACCATCAACATCATGAACATCATCATCATCATCATCATCATCATTCATCATGCCCATCAACATCGTGAACATCATCATCATCATCATCCTCATCATCATCATCATCAACATGATCATCATCATCATGAACATCCTCATCATCATCATCCTCATCATCATCATCATCAACAACATCATGAACATCATCCTCATCATCCTCATCATCATCATCACCTTCATCATCGTCATCATCATCATCATCATTCATAATCACCATCAACATAAAAAACATTTAGAATAATTAAAAATTTTACACTTTATTGTAAATATGTATTTGAAAAAATTTCCTTTGAAATGTAACTTATAGGTCCATTTCCTTTTTATTATTATTTAATCATTATCAATTATCCATACATAAAAAATTTTAAACTAAAACAACTTTATTTGGATTAGCTTATTGTTGAGTGGGGTTTTATGATGTAATGGTTGATCCATTTATTATAACATGTTAAGTGTAATTTAATTAGAAAATATATAAATAAATTGAGATTTAAGTTTAAATTTTTATGTAATATAAAAAAAAATTTAGTAAACAAAATAATAAATTTGATTTATTAAACTATATAAATATATAATTTAATATATAAAATAAATTGAGTTAACAAATAACAAGTTTGATTTATTAAACTATACAAATATATAATTACTAGAAATTGTAGATTAAAAATTTAAAAAATTTGAAATGTATTTAATTTTTTTTTATGATTTACAAATCGCGTATGCATTTTATAACTACATATCGCGAGCACGTTTTGTAGTTATATAACGCGTACGCGATATGTCTTCCTATCCTACATGTCCCATGACATGTCGGGCTCGGGTTGAACATACCAAGTGCTATGTCAGGCTCGGGTTGATGTATTTTTTGGTAACGTGATCTTGTTTTTGAAAACTAGGATTGCATCTAAAAGGTCCCTCAACTTCTTGCACACACACCCTAGGGGGTTCCAACTGACTCCAAATGGTATCGAATTTGAAAATAAAGGATATGATGAGTCTTATACCATTCCAATATTACCTATGAGCACTTAGGATCTAACTTTATGCTTATTCAACTTGATTTGGGGCTAAGGAAAAAAGTGGCAAATTTACTAGGAAAATGAGGTCAAATTTTCCCCAAGGGTGAAGGCCAAATTGGCTTCCCAACTCAAGTACGACCCTCCAAATTTTCATTAGAGATTATGGGAATGAATATAAGGAATCATGGGATGCCATGAATCATCATTATTAGCTCCCTAAACTGGCTATAAAGCGCAACATTAATATAAACAGTTTCATGAAATCACTTAAGGGGGAATGGTATTAATAGCTCGATTTGACACCTAAAAAGTAGATTGAATGGTTTGAATAATGACATTTAAAATATAGAGACCATAAACAACATACAAATGGATTCCCAAACAACATTAAACATCAGAGAAAAGCTCTCACACACATCTGATATAAACTCTTTCAAGCTTGAATCCAATTTCATTAAAACTAGTGACTCAAAAGCATGAGAATGCAATATTTTTACACATGATTTATGATATTTTGAATTATAGAGAATATGGACATAAGAGTACAGATCCATACATAATATACCCAATATTTGTCATCAAAGAGATTCAACAAAGCACAATCACCACTCCAACAAGTGTGACATCACATGAGAGTATGGGGGAATAGAAAAGGAGGAATAAGAGAATAGAGAGAGAGATGAGAATTTGGGTTGTATGGGCATTCAACCTACAACTAAACACCTTCATTTGAATCTAATGAGAGGTTTGAATGGACTCTGCATTAACAAACTTGGAAAGGAATCCAACTCTCTCGAGATCAATTCACAAGTAGGGAGAGTGAACACTCACCGTGCAATGGACAAGAAAAATCTATCCAAAATGCCAAAGGACAATTAACGAATGATCAAAATCCATCCTCATTCCTCAAGACTTGTTTTTATTAACTTCATGAGGCCTCCTAACATCAAATTTCCCTCCATAGGATTCCTCCAACTCAACTTAGTGGTTTAGTAACTCATATGAAACTTGTCTTCTTTCTTCATGATCCTACTCTTTCCCCAATTCGAATGGTTTCCTCTAACTCCCAAATGTTCCCTCTTGGTGGCTATTTTTATCCATGTCATGTCAGATTTGTCATAGGTATGCAATCACACGTGAATTTGTCATATTTTTCATAGAATATCCCAACATTTGTTTTCATAGAGTGCATGGAATCTCCTTCTAAGTGGCACACATTTTCTTATTAGTCTCTTCCTTTTCCATGGGAGTTACTCTACTCTCCTAATTTGAATTCATTGGCTCATGATAGGCTATGTGACACCACATCACCCTCTAAGAACGTTACATTCCTCATGGGTTCAAATTTGGATGAAGGTCATGCCAAGTGTGTGGGGAATCTAGTCATGCCAAGTGTGTGGGGAATCTAGTCACCCAAAGGCTCCACAAGATTCCAAGTGCCTTCATGGACCAATGCCACCTTATTTTCTTATCATTTATTATTTGTGTGGCCCATTTTAATGTGAATATGGTAAAATAAATTCTTTTTAGTTCCCATATCCCTCTTATCACAACATTTATGTTTTCAGCTTGGCCTAGGGAACTAGTAGATCAATGAAACATTATTTGCAATGAGTCTTACTTGGATGGGGACATGAAAATGCAACTCATTTAAATGTTTGGCTATGGAGCTTCCTTCTTCATTTTGATATTAAGAAACCTCTTCTTCATTTTGAGATTAAACAACCTCTTCATTAAAAATAATGTTTTCAGTGCCGTGTCTCTTTCATACAAGTCATGAAGATTTTTCCATAATGATTCAATTGACTTTTCTTGTGAATCATGGAAGTATATTGTCTCCCAAATATTGCCCATGGGGTCTCCACTCAGTGAATCCATGTCATAGCACCTCTGTTTGTGGGGTATTAAAGAATACCCCTAATTTCACTAGATATTGATAATTACCTACACAAATCCTCTTGTTGATCCCCCCTCCCAATACATATTTCTAATTAAAAAAACCCCATTTTTACGATACATTTCTTATTTGTACAAGAAACCCCTTATACGCTACTCCTCACCCCCAAATACCTACAATATATTGACCTTATTTTTCACAATTAAAAACCCCTCTATGAATGAACCAAATAGTTGCTATTTTCTTTTGATCTAACCTATTCCCTCTCCCAATATTCATCACTCATGGATGAGGGTTTCTTTGAGTTTCCTCGAATATGTAATTGAAGATCTTTCAATGTGAGTATATCTTCCATTTTTTACCTCCATATGGTAAAATTTACCTCGGTAGGATTTTCAATGCTTATCATTGTCTCCACTTCATTCACCTATAAATAAGCCATACACAAGAAATATCCAACCAAAAAAACATGGTTGTGATACCAATTGTTAGAAAAATTACAACAACTAATAATTATATTAAACAATATCAGATCTATTCTAGATCTATTTAAAACAATACATATTCACAAATCAAACAAATAACCCAAATAAATAGGACACAATAATTTTAAGTGGAAAATCCAATTCAAGCATTTACCATTTTATTACTTACAAAACTTCAATGCAACATAGGCCCAACTAGCCACTTAGTTTTGTGGAGATCCTTGACTCTTAAACAAAAGCTAAAATATATAATTTTATATCCATTATTCATACCAAATATTTAGAGTTAATAGAAACATAAAACAAATACTATTTAATAATAATAATAAATAAATAAACTTAAATGAAAAAAAAAACACATTGTTTCCCTTTTACCCCTACCCCTTAAATGAACCTTATATAAATCTTAATCAAGATGCATTTAAGAAGAAATGAATCATGAATCATGGTTGTACACTTATTATACTAAGGTTAATGTTTTTTTACCTCCTCAAAAATGTCCAAAATCTGATATTTGTGGACATAATTGATTGTTAAACAAAAACTAGTAATAAAATTAATATAAACATAAAACAAATATATTTAATAAATAAATCAATAACATTATTACTATGTATATAAATTCAACATTCAACTAAAATAAATAAATATTTTAATTATGGATTCAAATGTAATTGAACTTTTATAACAATCTTCCTATCATAAATAATAAATAACTATCATTACTTTATATATACAATAATTATCATTATTTTATATAAGCAACTATAATCTACATGGCCCGATTGTTAAACAAAAACTAGAAATAAAATTAATATAAACATAAAACAAATATACTTAATAAATAAATCAATAACATCATTGTTATGTATATAAATTCAACATTCAACTACAATAAATAAATATTTTAATTATGAATTCAAATGTATTTGAACTTCTATAAGAATCTTCTTATCATAAATAATAAATGACTATCATTATTTTATATATAGATTCAACATTCAGTATTTTGTATTTTGTTCATGGTTATTAAGTCTTTTTTATTGCCTTTGGTGGTAGACTTGTATTAGTTTATGTTAAGGGCAGTTTGAGTATATGTTTTTGGTGATTTTGGGTAATAAATAACTAAGATTAGTTTATATATAGATTTAACCTTCAATATTTTGTTCATAGTTGTTATGCAGCTTTGATTGCCTTCAGTGAGAGACTTGTATTATGTTAAGGGCAGTTTGAGTATATGTTTTTGGTGATTTTGGAGACTTATGTAGAAGTTAGGTTGATCATTTAAATACTATGTTTATATATGTAACAAACTATATTTGCTTTTATAACAGCTGTTTTTTTGATACAGCTTTACTTTTAATATAAAGTTATCTTTCAATTTGAAAAGAGACATTCGATAAAAATAAATATATTCTAATTATGAATTCAAATGCACTTAAATTTCTATATCAACCTTCTTATCATATCATACAAAAACCAATAAAACGAGAGCGCATCAATCCACACTCTTCCAATTCCAATCCAGTCTAGAGTCCAGATAAGACTCGTTATTACATTCTTATATCTATCTCTGTATCTCATCATTCCCTCACATATTTATATATAAAAGTCCAGAGTCTTGAGGAGAAGACTCGTTATTACATTCTTATATCTTATATGTATCTCTATCCTCAAGACTCGTTATTACATTCTTAGATCTTATATGTATCTCTATCACACGGATTTATATATAGAGAGAAAGAGAGATTTTCAGTCGGAGCCGACAAATCGCTTTCTCGCTTGAACGGCGTATTCTACAATCTTGGCAGGATGTGGAAGTATTTTCTTGACGCTCTCTCGCTCCATACACGCATTCACCCAATCGTGAAGCCTTGGGAACTGAGTCTTCAATGGTATCTTCCAGTTCCCGACTGTTTCCCAGGCGAGGAACCAAGAGGCAAATGGGATGAATGCGATATCCATGAACCCAAATTGCTGCCCTCCAAAATAAGGCTTAACGCCTCCGGAAAGCTCATTGAGAGCTCCTTCCAACAATCCCAGGTACTCCAACATATTGCGCTTAGCTTCTTCCTGGGCTTCTCCTTTGAATCTCATAATGTGAGAAGCTCCATTATTATAAAGCTGCACAAGTCAAAGCGATTTAGTCCGCACAATTAATTGAAATTGATATGAGATGAAATGAAATGAAAGGAAGAATTGATTCAAGTAATTATTAGATGAATTAATACCTTCTTGTCTACAAAGTCTGCCCAGAATCTTGCACGGGCTCGGCCATATGCGGTGTCCGGCATAAAAGGATTGGAAGCAGGCCAGACCTCGTCGATGTACTCAAGAATGATGAGAGACTCGCAGACAGGGTTGCCGTTGTGGATGAGGACTGGTATCATCTTGTGAACGGGATTCATTTGCAGTAAAAGGTTGGTCTTGGCGGAGAGATTCTCTTCTTGGTATTCATATTTGACGCCTCTCTCTTCCAAGGCAATCAAAACCCTCATGCCGTATATACTCGCCCATAAGCTCAACACCTTCACGTGCTCCTCCTGATCAACCTTCTCCATCGTCCCCTGTGGAAAACTGAAAATAAATGAGACAATTACACCACTTATCTCTGGATCAATGAATGTTGAATGCTTGGAGAGAATTATAAATAGGTAGTTCTATATATAGTGAGTGAGGAAGCATCCATCCATTCCATTCCCCTAGTGATCACTACCGGTAGGTAGGTGTGCACCGCTTAACTTTCGGCAGCCTAGTGCATAAGCGATTACCTTAAAAGTGGCTGTGTCTAACAGTCTGGCTGTTCCTGTTGCTTGGTAGGTAATTGGCGTTGAAAAAGTTATCCAAGACACACATCTTGCTCCTTTTGGAAAATTGTTTAAAAAATCCTTCTCTCTTTATATACAATACACCTTATTCATTAATCTCCAATTCACGTGAACAAACAAAGATGTGGCTAGGAGCGACCTCCTCACGCACTTGAATTCTATTTGAGCAAGAAAGTGTGGCTACCATATTTAGAAGTGTGACATGAACCCACGACTGGGCTCGCTTCAGCTGTTTCCCGCCGTGGGGAGACCCAGCTACCCAAACAGTGAACGGACAGTTGTGCCGTATAAAACGGACAGTTGTGCCATATACTGTTATTTGCAGGAATAACTTATCTACCTGACCATTTGCATCAATCTAACGATGGAATAACTTATCTACCTGACCATTTGCATCAATCTAATACCTGACCATTTGCATTAATCTAACGATGGACTTGATCATTTGCATTAATCTGACGACCAGAGCTCCATTTAAACTACGGGCGATGCTCTGCTGGACATCGGATTGATGCAAATGATCTTGTCGATATGTTATTCCTTATCTACATCATCTTTTACAGATACGCGGACGAAGCAAAAACTTTCACATTCACACATGTCGAGGAAGCAAAGAAACCGAACATGGGTAGCTCTGCTTAACTTTATTGGTATTGGATTTTCCAACCAAATGGTTAATGGTCAAATCCAAGTAAGGGTCGCTTTGTGACTATTGTTTACAAGTTCCCATGCCACTATTGGATGGTAAAGAGTCAGGTTCCATGCTACTATTGTTTACAAGTTTTAATTAATTTTGATCGTATCAAAGGATAAGTGTAAAGTTTCTAATGTTATTATATAAATTTTATTTTATATTTGTATTATTTTTCATTCTTAATTATCTTTGATTTAGCCTAGGCAGGTAGGGAAGTGGTCAGCATAGTTGGAATGTCAGCATAGTTGGAATTTGACGAGTATTTGTTGGTTTTTAACATTTTCCCATTTTCCCTCTTAAATATGGTTAAAAATGGTCAAAACCTTTTTGTTAAATTGTTGAAGTTTTTGTAGAATTTCATTTTGAGAGTTTAATTTTTTACAACATCATTATGTCTCTAAGTTCTAACTTTTAAGCAAGGTATAGGTCATGAGTGTCCACTTGGCACCATCCACTTGAAATATTAAATGACATGGTCGGTAGTTTAATGCCATTGAATACATAATTGTTTGAGTAAATATGAATACACGTGGTTGGTTTTCCTTGATCTATATTTAGTTCATTAATACTTTCAACCCTTAGTGAAGAGAAATGTTAAACCCAAAACGGAAAAAAACATAACTAATGTAGTTTAGAAGATTGGAGACAAAAATTCTTTTACTTCATAAAGTGGCATTAAATCCATATAAAAAAGGTCTTGTAAGCTTGCCTTAACAATTCAAGTTTAAGATCTAGATCCAAAAGTAGTTGACCTTGTTACATGAGAATAATAAATAGCATATATATATACTAGAGAGAAGCATAGCTAGCTGCAAGGCCAAATCTGGAACTTTACATTGAAGAGTATCCACTTGACTAAGTCCCAGATTAGGTAAAGGGAGGAACCTCACTGATATAAGGTATATAAACTTATACACCACTTATACAACGCTCTTATACAACATTTATGGTAAAGCTTTATACAACATTTATGGTAAAGCCTTTCAAGCTGTGTGTGTGCTACTACATCCACAAGTAGCAACATCCAAAATAGTTATGTATTCCATGCCAATGAAATAGCTTTCCCTAAGGTATAACTTTTTGATTCGTAGCTCTAATAAAAAGGTCCCATAATTATATTAGTTAAATAAACTAACCACAACTACATTAATTTTATTTAACATGTGTGAATAGGTCCGTAGGCATAAATTTAAGCATGCATATACTATACGAAAACATTAATAAAATTAATGTGTTTATTGCTAGTAACTAGTCCATTATCACAAAGCTTCCCCAAAATTGGCTTGGTTCCAAGATGTAGAATCCATGTTGAACCATCATTTAGCAGGGTTACTAGGACTTGGATCTCTATCTTGGGCAGGACATCAAATACACATCTCCCTACCCATTAACCAACTTCTAGACGCTGGAGTGGATCCTAAAGAGATATCACTTCCTCATGAATTTATTTTGAATCATGATCTTTTGGCTCAACTTTATCCCAGTTTTGCTAAGGGATTAACCCCATTTTTCACCCTTAATTGGTCGGAATATTGAGACTTTTAGACTTTTCGTGGAGGATTAAATCCAGTAACAAGAACAGTTAGAGATATTTCTATAACATTAAGAAATTATTATTATTTAATTTATTATAATATTAATATTAATTAATAATTTATATTATTAATTAATAAATAATATTATTAATTAATTAATAAAATATAATAATTAATTAAAATAGTTTCACTTAACATATTTTATTATACTACATCAAATATAATTAATATAATAGTATATAAAGATATGAAAAAAACTTATTTATAAAATAATAATATAATTAATTATAATATTAATATTAATTATGATTTAATTTATTATTTATTTAATCAATTATAAGAATTTATTATTTAAATAATACCATCTAATAAATAATATAATATAATAATTAATATTATTATTCATTTAACATATTGTATTATACTTTATTAAATATAAATAATATAATAGTATGTAAAGATGTTAAAATATAAAATTATAGTATAATAATAAAATAGAATAATTTATCTCAAAATATTTTTTATTTTAATTATAACATTATAATATAGTATAATAAACTATTATATTTATGTCAAAGATATTTTTATATTTATGAATAATAAAATAATAACTATTATAATTATTATAGTATAAAAAGTATTATTCTTAGTCACATACATGTTTATCATGTTTATGTCTATTTAATATTTTAATTTAATTAAAAGCATTGAAAAATACAATTAGTTATAATAAAATATGTTAATTGAATGATGATATTTGTGACATAACACTCAATGAACATTGTAATACAATGTAACCCTTTATAAATGTCACAACATGACATAACCTTTGATGAATGAAAAATGTGGCATTATTATCGTGTCGAATCTTTGGTTGTGTCAGCATATATTCAACATTGTAATGAACCATAGTGTACTTTGGTCAACCATGCTTATATTTAGTTAGGCCAAAGTAACCCATGGTTGAATTTTTCAAGTAAGGTTTGACATTAGTTAACCTGTAGTTAATTAAAATATTATCATTAAAGTAATATTAATATAATAAAATTATTTAATTGGAAATAATAATATTTAATTATAATGAAGACGTAGAACGTCACAATGCGACATAACCAATTGGATTTCTATATAGTATGTTTTATGCCGCAAAACATTAATTTTGGTGACATAAAACCCTTGGAAATTGTGACAATGCTACATAGCCTTTGTTTAATTTCATAATGTGACAAAGACATTGGAGAATGCAAGCATTCAAATAGTATGTAGGAGGTTCATGAAGGGTTATGAGGCACATCGTAACATGTCTAATGCATTTCCTATATGAATGGACCACAATGTGACATAAGCATGTATGAATCTCAAATTTGTTACAATAATCAAGAGATGTTTCGATTGCTACAATCTTCCAAAGATGTTTTGATTGCTACTATGTGGTTATCTTGAGGATAAAATTTATATGACAATCCAATAAAGGCTTCGAGGAACATTGCAAATATGAATTGTTAGAATTTGATATAATCATGGATGAATGTCACAATCGAACATTATGATATATTTCATAGTTTCTTAAAGTACCAATCCAACATGTCTTCCTTGTGATTAGAATGAAGATGAGTGAAATATCAAACTAGAATGTGACATAACAATTTACTAATGTAACAAGCTTCCATAAGTAATATATGATTAGAAGATGAATGTTGCAATTAAACATGGAACTTAATGAACATTCCAATGTGACAACACCCTTGCAAACCCTAAGCATGAAGAGTAAAAGATGAATTTTAGATTATGACATAAACATGGGGCAATGTCACAATCAAACATAAAAATTGATGAATGTTAGAATGCGACAAAAGATCAAAATGTGACATAACCCTTGATGAGTTTCGAATGACACATTATTCATGTGTCACATATATGGCTATGCTGGCATATATCGAACACTGTAGTGAACCATGGTTGACTTCAATCAATCATGTTTGACATTATTTGATATGTGTTGATGAATGTTACAATGGAATAACTAA
>LPNX010395252.1:0-52719 GCA_001517045.1 Pseudotsuga menziesii | reverse complement strand
ACATGAAATATATATTCCATAAACAACATACAAATGTATGATCCAACAAAATTAAAAATTAAAAATAATCTCTCACACAAATATGATATAAACTCTTTCAAGCTTGAANATTTCATTAAAACTAGTGACTCAAAAGCACGAGAATTCAAGCTTTTTACACATGGATTTCTGATCTTTTGAATTATAAAGCACATGGAAATAAGAGTATAGATCCACACATAATGAACCCAATCTTGGGCATCAAATATATTCATTGAAGCGCAATCACCACTCCAGCAAGTGCACCATCACATGAGAGTATGGGGGAATGGAGAAGAAGGAATGAGAGAATAGGGAGAGAGATAAGAATTTGATTTGTATGGAACTTCAACCTGCAACTGAAAACCTTCATTCATATCCAATGATAGGCATTAATGTCCTCTCCATCAACCAACTCGGAAATGAATCCAAATCCCTCAAAATTGGTTCACAAGCACGGAGAGTGAACACTCATCATGCAATTGAAAAGCAAAAGCTCTCAAGTATTGGATGAAGTTCCTCAAACATTAAATGGACTAATATTTAAAACTTGTGGTTTAATCTTTGTTTACACATTTGTTTTGATATTGGATAATGCATACTTCTGATGCCTTTCAGTTTTTCGTTTGCAGGTTTAGATGATCCCGAGGAAGCTTGGTGACTATGGTGAAGAAAATGGTTGTCAGTGTATGTCCGGTAATCTCATACGAAGAGGGCCTTCACCTATATGCTTGGTCATTAAGGGGTTTGCAGGGGTCTCTATTTGTAGTTTGTAAAAGCCTTCCCTTTTGGGAATTGCCATGGTTTGGGGAAAGAAATGGAAGCTCAGACTAATCGTGGGGTGGAGGTTTTATATGATTATGGCTTGTTCGACGTTTTTGTAAATGTAAATTTTAGGATTTACTATGGTGAATGTTAAGCCCTATGTCTGGATTTCGATAATGGTACTCTTACTCTATTTATGCACTCTATAATTTGTTTGAAGTTATAAAATCGTGTTTTTGGTTTAAGGTCTGTGCAAACTTTTAATAGTATAAAAGGAAATTTTGTTTGTGAAGGATGCGTCAAGTGCTTAGCTGTGCCATTGCCATCAATGGCACGATTGCAAAAGTATTATTGTTTCATTTTAGTTTGTGTTAAAAGGAAGATACACAATGTATGGCTCTGTAACTAGATTTGTTTGGAAGTTGCCTTGAATTTAAGCTTACTCTATGTTATAAGTTTGGTTTCCTTGTATATTTAGATGGGTTTTATGTTACTTATAATTATCGGGGAAAATGTTGTCGAGAGAACTGTAGATTTGTTATAATAAATGGGGTTATGTGATTTACAGTGCTATCGCCATAATAACACTATGGTAATACTGTTGTTTTATTTATTCAATTTGTGAAGTCTGCTTGTGGAAATCGTTGTTACTGTATCAACCTAGGAAATCCATAGCTTGGTTTCATTAATTACTCTTAAATGAAATCATGTTTGTTTGTTTATTTATTTTCTATATCAAATTATCAACTTTGTTTCTGTATGGTGATAGAGAGCAAACGCAAGCCTTGTTCAGCGTTTATATATTGATATGTTTTTGGTTAAATGTTTAAAATGACATCGTTGTTTGTTTTAATCATGTGGTTTTGATGGCGGTCGTATTATAGTGACCTTTTCTTTCCTATATGTCATAGCCTGTGTATCTATAATGTTTATAATTTATATTTATTTCCTGTAGTGTATGGACAGATTTGCAGCCAATGTTTAGTGGATTCAATGTTTGGTTCGACGTTTATTTTTATTATTTCATTTAAATAATTTCAACTCACCCAACCAGAGCTTATGGGATTCGATGGTTGATCTTTAATGTTTATTCTTGTTATTTCTTTTACATAGTTAAACTCTCCCATCCGGGGATTTTGAAATTCAAAAATGGGTTTATTTGTATTTTAATTTGGGTTGTCATGAAGGAATTCTAGCCAACACTTAATGAGATTCGAATAGTGGGTGGATGAATGTAGTGATAATTTGATTGTTTTTAAAATAAGTTTTAAGTTGTAAAATGTTTTCCTCTCAAGAACATTTAACAGGCCCTCAGCCTTCGTTTAGAGGAATGATGGTTTTGTTTATGATTTAATTATTTTTACTGTAGCATATATAGTTTATATATAAATATATCTTGATGCTCGAAAATGCTAATATGCCAGCGTTTATATTATTTTCGTTTAGCATATCCTTTGTACAAGTTGGCGAGAGATCTATGATTTGTGGCTGACCTGTTTATTTTACTTGGTTAATTGTTTATTGTTGAAAGTAGCGTCTGCTATGCATTCTTTATATAGTTTGGTTTCCAAGGGACTCGATCCCTTGTTCACAATTTATGTATAACCATTAGTATGTAAAAGGTTCGGTTTAATGGGTGAATAATTGATATCGTGGATGGTTGTAATTTGTTTATTTATTTGATTAGTTTGTTTTGATGGATAAATTTCTTTGATGATGGTTTTTATTTTTATTTCTGGTTACTAATTGTATCAGAACTAAATGTTTAAGTCTAGGCTTAAACATTAACATAAATAGAAACTTTTAAAGACTAGTTTTAATAAAATCCTGATAAGAAATTTATCCTAGATTTCTATATAAAAAGTTTAAACAACCTAAAACATTTATTCAAATTGATAAAGAGTAAAATTACAGATCCTAATACAAAACATAATGGATGTAATTATAACATGTAAGCATAATAAAAAACAGAGATAATAGCTTGAAAATGTAGAAATCTCTTACCTGCAATTATGTAGCTTGTAATGGCTAAAGAACCCTGCACGCTTCAACACCTAGAATTATTAAAATAATTTCTATCTCTGACCTTAGGAATGATAACTGGGTAAATTTGGAACTACCATGCTCCTTCCAACCGTGTGTCAAACCCCAAAATTTCCAAAAATTTAATTTTTTTTAAAAATAGCATATATTCTCATTAAATGCAGTTATTAACTGTTTGATTAGTTCAATGTTATTAGATTCATGACTGAAAGATCTTTTGACTATGCTTAGCTTTCTAGAAAAGTTTCTTTGCAAAAATACTGATTTGTTTTTTTGTTGCGACCACAAGGTGGGATTGCCATGAAAGACTGGGCTTACTTAGCTTCCGAGCTAACGCAGAAGTTTTTCCTTCTCTTACAGCTATACAGGTAAGATGTTTGGGTCGCTGCTAACAAAATTTATTCAGTAAAGTACATACATGCTAGTCAGATTTATCAGGCTTGAATAGGTATAGCTTCAACTATGATTCCTTTTAAGATCCTATTGATAGTAAAATGAATTCTATGAATAAAGGCGGTAGTTAAATTTCTTTTAAGAAGCAGTATTTAACATTCCTACAGAGTATGAAACCAATAGATGTTCATACTGAATGCAAGTGTAAGAATGCAATAATTATTTCTTTACGAGCAACTAGCATGATAGAAATTACAACATCAAGGATCCACTTCTACTTATCCATAGTTACTACAACATGTCATGTTTAGATTTGCAACTGCAATTGTAAAGGATAAGGTAGTTTAAGTATCAACCTATACTTTTCTTTACTTCAAGCATTCACCAAGTTTATTACATGATACAAGTTTCCCTTTAATACTTTAAGGATTTGCATTGTTTTGGAATACTACTTCTATTTCCAAAGTCAAAGATTTGTTGGTAAAATTACAGGTTATTCGCATAGTTATTACTCTCAAAATCATTTATGACACTCATAAATATACTATCAACCAAGAATGCTAATTATACCCAAGCTGCCTATCAAACATTGTCTTATAAAACCTTTTATAATCCTTGAGCTTAGAAATGACAAAAGACTAATTGTCACAACAATGATTCTAAGACTACTAAGAGATTGTTATTCCACTAGCAAGTACTAAGGATAAGGTCTAGGGTACCATAAACAAAAATAATGGATCACATAAATTGATTGCTACATGTTATAGACTTTTAATATGTTATTCCTTATACCTTCATTTGTAAACTAGGGTAATTGGTAATTATAGTTGTAGATTTATAAACAACTACGCCATTAACATTACTCCAATACTCTTATAATTCATTACAACCAAAACAGATCTCCAAACCTAAGTGCACGAGATTAACGATGGACAAAATCTATAATGCAATGTTTTATAAGCATTATTCTAATGTTTACATTGTTGGAATTACATTGCAGGTGAATGAGTAGGGTATATCAAACCGTATGGATACCCCATGATATGATTTCAGTTATGAAAAGAAATCGTATCGTAATCTTCGTCGTGGAACTATAGAGTTCCTACCCACTGCATGTAAAATATTAAAAGTGTTGCGTGGTCTCTTCTCAGCCATGCATTGGCGTTTAAAACGGTTTGAACCAACCCTAGTCGTCATTTCTCCTTTTCCTTCGAGCCTCCGACCGCTCTGCAAAACCTCCTGGTCCTTCTCGCTGCTTGCACTGTCTGTTTGTTAATCTCTGTGCTGGTTCAACTCCTTGTGGTTCCTCTACTACATTGAGAGGAAGACATTGTGTTTTAAAAGCTTGCTGTCAATTGTTGTTCAGAGTTGACTTCTTTAGGGTTTCTCCAATGGCATCCATTGCCCGAACTCCTTGTTGTGTAGGTCATTGCTATAATTCGTTGCTGTGAGTTGACTTCCATCGTGACAGTTACCCTTTAGCTCCAGCGAGCCCACTCATCTCTGCGGCAAATGAAGGGTTTACCCTTCCTCCTGCTCGTGGTTGTCTTGCTGTTCTTTAATGGCCATTTTTCTATCAGTCGTTAAGGTAAGTTACAGGGCTTCTTTCAAATTATTTTGCAAAATAAAAACTTAAGCAACAACATCTTGGCAAGCTTTTAATACTTGGTTTATCTTTTGTTGCAAGAAAATGGTCTTCTCCTCTCAGCGTGGACGGTGCAAGCTTCCAAAGCTACTACTCCTGGTAAGCCTGGTTTAACCCATGGCATCCCCTCCTTGCTGGTCCTTTAGGAAAGTTAAGGGTTTGGCTTCGTGATACGTAACTCTTGCTGTTACTTTGGTTTGGTTGGTGAACCTAAACGCTGTTAAAAGAGTTTGACTCTTCATTTAAAATGGAGTCTTGGCTGAAGTCGAGACTGTGGGTTTTGGATCTTGTCTAAAAACTATGTAAAGCATGCATAAGGACGTTTTACTATTTGTATAATCTGCAAGTTTTACTTTGTTGTAAAAGATGCTGGTAGCCGTGAGGTACCATTGAGATAAAACTCCATCCTCCGTACATATTATTAATTTTTGTCAGGGTTTACCCTGAACTTGGAGCTATATGCTGTCCCTACTACTTTTCTTGAATTAATATATTATGTTACTGTACAGTTTTGAATCCATTACTGTTTAAACTTGGCTTAATAAGCTTATCTGTCTTCGATATCTTCGATACCTGTGGAATTAATAAAATACTTGATTTATTTTCAATTATTTATTCAAGTAAATGATGGTAGGATTTTTACTGCATTTTATGATATACTGGTTGATTATTTTATAAATTGTTATAAGAGTTATTGATAAACTATAATCTTCAGGTTTTAAATGACATTCAAAAGTCATTGACTGTGCAACTGTGGTTACATGTTTTTTATACTGAAATTTCTACTAATGAGAACAGATAAGATATTACTGTGATTTTCAAGTAATATAGATGTATATACAGTAATTAATAGTATATTAATATTACTGATTATAATAACTATGTTATTCCTCCTGTAATACTTATTACTTTTGTTATTAGTTCTGCTTAGGTTCTTTTATAATTGTATAAAGTAATAGTAGTTTATTCTTAGTTTATAAATAATCTATGGTTAAGGTATTCTTCAAACTTATTGTTAATTAATTTACTATCAAGGGTTCTGTATTAGCTTTATACCCTGATTTACTAATTATTAGGAAATTGTAATCTAACACATAATTTATACCTTTTTAAATTATGTAGAGTCTTTATATTCTCATCATATTTTAATAATGTTCTCAAGTATTGTTTATTTACTTCGTAGTACATAAGCGCAAATAGTTTAAGTTACAATTATTGTAATAAGAATATTACCTTATGTGTAACATTAGTAATACTCCTATACTGTATGTAATGTAAGTTTATTGATGTTGTTACCATAAAGATATTATCTCTTTTGTGAGTACCAATGTTTTCATGGTTAATATTTAGTTTATTCTACAACATTCTGTTATTATTTAGTTCATCTGTTTAGTTGAGATGCTTGTATATATATAACTCCTGTAATACTTCTTAAGTTTTATCTTATATACTTATATATAAATAGATATGTATATAATAAATTTATTCACCATCTGAGAAAATAGGTTAACAGCTCTGTAATCTATTTGAGCTCAGTCGAAATAAAAGAAGATTTAGTAAATAAATAACTACATCCTTAACCATACATACAGACTAACACAACCAGATTTTTAACTGTAGAATATAAACGATATTTAATTACTCCTACTATCAGTGTTGTTTTTCTAGTAGATAGAAGTTAAGTTCTTTTCAAACTGAAAGAAAAACAATTATAAGGTTTAAAACAGCAGGTATACTTAGTCTAACTTTTTCTTTATTACGACTAGCATGATCTTCTATCTGTTCTTTGCAATAAATAGATTTACTGAGAGTGAAATACAGTACGAGGGAAAATTTTTATCTAAGAACATAAACAACTATCAGTCAATACTTTCTTCTGATAATAAGTAAAGGAACAATCCACTATTCTACAATCTCATCATGCTATCTTTTATAATTTTTACCTCTGTGCTAGAGTACGGTCTGGTAAACCCAGATGTGGAAAAACACAGTGGGTCATTATTTTTTTTCACCAGCAAATTCTATTACTGATAAACTAAAAACATCTACTACATTTAACCAGTAGAACTTTCAAATCATAACATTCTACCATTCACAGTTTATTAAAACATAGACAGTCAAGTGATAGAACCTGCTTCAGCTTTGGGTGACAACAGCAATGGGAGGCCGTTCCTCCCTACCAACTCCTGGAGAGCGCTCAAACATCGACTCCTCAGGACCCCCAAGCTTGCTCTGGTCTCCCTGGTTGGAACTAGGTGTAGCAATTGTCAGATACCAGTCCTCAAACTCAGTATTAATCCAGAACTTATCAATAAGTTCTCCCAGCTAACAAGTTGTAATAAACCAAGTTACTGCAGTAATCCTCTCAGAACAACTTCCTTACTGCTTTTCCCTTTTCCCTCAATGAATTTCCTGAATAACATTCACCTGAATGAATTCTATCTGGAAAATATCTCAGCAGCCTCAGCTCTCTTCATTGGGTACTTTTAAAATATTGCCTAGGTCTTTTTGGGTTAGTTGTCATTTAATAAGCCACCTGCTCTGATCTCAGTTTCTTGGGGGATCATGACCCCAAATATAGGGAATTTTCCACCTGCAACTTAGGAAGTGCTTGAGGATGCTGCCACTTGTATTTTTCCTTCCACCTAGTTCCATCCACCAGTTTGACTAGTGACCTCTTTTTAATAGCTCTCCCATGCTGTTGTCTCCATAATTTATTTATTAATAATAAAATATTGTGAATTACATTCCACTTCTGTTGACTCTGCTGAGTCATCAGTTCCTACTTAGCATTACATTTAACATAATGTCTCAGGAATATAATTAAAACAATTTACATTATTTCACAAAATTGGGGTATGTGACATACGCACCCCCTTAAAATGTAACATCGTCCTCGATGTTACTTATTCTTCATCCTCTGCAACCTCCTGGAATAGATTTGGGTATGCTTCCCGCATCTTACTTTCCAGTTCCTAGGTAGCTTCTTCAGGACTAAGGTGCTTCCATTGCACCTTCAACTGTCCAATTGTGCGGTTCCGCAGAGTAATTTCCCTCCTCCCGAGGATACAATCCGGCTCCACCAGAACTTCTCCTTCTGGTTCCACCTGTACAACATTCCAATCAATCACATGAGTAGCATCATGAAAATACTTTTTTCAGAACAGAAATATGAAAAACATTATGCACCTTCAAATTAGGTGGTAATGCTAGCTGATATACAACTTGACCAATTCTGGATAAAATTTCAAACGGACCACAGTAACGTGGCACTAGTTTTGCACAACTCCCCAGTCTTAGGGAGATTTTCTTTGGTCTTACCTTTATAAACACGTGCTCACCCACCTGGAACTCTTTGGGAGTTCTTTTCAAATTTGCTTGGCTTTTTTGCCGATCCTGTGCCACCTTCAAATTTTCCTGCACTTGTTTTACAATATGTTCCATTTCCTTCAATAATTCTGGTCCTAACACCAATCTATCTACTGGATTATTCCAGGAGATACGAGTTTTGCATTTATGCCCATACAGAATTTCAAATGGACTGAACTTAGCTGATGACTGATAGTTGTTGTTGTATGCAAACTCTGCTAAATGCAAGTAGTCCTCCCACTTACCTAGCTAATCCTTAACATACATTCTTAACAAATCTTCCAATACCTGATTCACTCTTTCTGTCTGTCCATCTGTTTGAGGATGGAAAGAGGTGCTGAAATTCAAGGTTGTATTCAATCCCTTAAACAAGGATTTCCAGAAATTTCCTATGAATTTAGGATCCCTGTCTGAAATGATAACCTTCGGTACACCATGTAGCCAAAAAATCTGCTTTAAGAATATGTCAGCTATGTTTGCAGCCTTGTAAGTAGTTTTAACAGGAATGAAATGTGCTGATTTACTTAATTTATCTACCACCACCATAATTGAATCATTCTGATTCTGATTTCTAGGTAATCCAGTAATAAAATCTAAGCTGATTATTTCCCATTTCCAACTAGGAATAGGCAAAGGTTGCAGTAAACCAGCTGGATGTTAGTGTTCTGTTTTCACTTGTTGATAGTCCAAACATCTATCTATATACTTAGCTACTTCGGATTTCATATTAGGCCAGAAATATTCTTTTCTTAACATGGTGACAGTCTTTTGGTAGCCTGGATGTCCTAAGTAAGGTGTTTTATGAACTTCATCCAAAATCAACAATTTAACCTTAGGCACATTAGGCACATACAGTTTGTCCTTAAACAATAAAAATCCATCTTTATTTAGAGTATAATCTTTTATTAAACTTTCTATAGGTTCTTCTTTAGCTGTAACTTGTAATTTTTTATAAATTTCATCCTGTTTTATCCCTTCTATCAGCTGTTTATTTAAATCAAAAGCATAAGTGCTGATCGCTGCTGTAAAGTTCAGCTTTGCATTTCTGCTTAAAGCATCAGCCACCTTATTTTCTTTTCCTTTTATGTGTTGAATTTCGAAATCATATTCACTCAAGAAGGCCAACCACCTTGTTTGTCTTGCATTTAAGTTGGGCTGATCTAAAAGGTATTTCAGACCTTTATTATCAGTCATTAAAATAAACTTTCTGCCTATTAAGTGGTGTCGCCACATTTTTAAAGCATATATAACAGCTGCAAGTTCTAAATCATAAGTTGCATAATTCTTTTCATGGATTTTTAATTTCCTAGACTCATAGGCAATGACATGCCCGTCTTGAGTCAGCACACCACCTAAACCATCATTACAAGCATCGATGCAAACCACGAAATCCTTATTAGGATCTTCTATTCTTAGAATAGGCGCAATTGTTAACAAGGTTTTTAATTTCTTAAAACTTTCTTCAAACTTTAAGTTCCAATCGAATTTCTCGCCTTTCTTTTGCAAAGAAGTGATTGGATTAGCTATTTTTGAGAAGCCTTCAATGAATCTCCGGTAATAACCGGTAATTCCCATGAATGACCTAACATCTGTTACGTCTTTTGGAACCGGCCAATCTTAGATTTCCCGAATATTTTCAGGATCAACTGAAATCCCTTCCTTAGTCACTACGTGACCTAAGTACTGGATTTCATCCTTAAAGAAATCACATTTGCTGAACTTTGCAAAAAGTTGTTACTCTCGCAGTTCTTGTAAAACTATCTGTAAGTGTTCCTTATGGTCCGTTTCATTTTTAGAATAGATAAAGATGTCATCGATAAATACGACAACAAATTTATCTAAATATTTATGCATTATATTATTCATTAGACACATAAAGATAGCTGGGGCGTTAGTAAGCCCAAATGGCATTACGACAAATTTGTAATGTCCATACCTTGTTCTGAAGGATGTCTTGAAAATGTCCTCATCTTTAATTATTACCTGATGATATCTTGATCTCAGGTCTATTTTTTAGAACACCATAGCTCCACGTAGCTGATCAAACAGATCATCTATGCGGGGCAACGAATATCTGTTTTTAATTGTCATCTTATTTAGTTGACGGTAATCTATGCATAGTCGCATAGTTCTGTCTTTCTTTTTGACAAAGATGACTGGTGCTCCCCAAGGGGCACACTAGGTCAAATGTACTTCTTATCTATTAATTATTTTAATTGTGATTTTAATTCGTTAAGTTCCAAAATATTCATACGATACGGAGCTTTCGAGCTAGGTACAGCACCTGGTACTAGCTCAATAGTGAAATCCAATTCCCTCTTGGGAGGTAATCCTGGAATTTCCTGCGGAAAAACATCTGTAAATTCATTTAAAATAGGAATGTCTTCTATTTTAAACTTATCTTTTTCAGACTTACTTGCCTCATCTGTAATGGTTACAACATAGGCTTTACACCCTTTCCTGACTGCTCTTTTAAGTTGTAAGGCAGAAATTTGCCTGATTACAATTTTCCTAGGAATACCCTTTACTGTTACTGACTGTTCATTATTATTTACGCATGTAAAGGTTTTATCAAAAAAGTTTAAAACTACCTTATGCTACTCTAACCAATCCATACCAATCAGTAAGTCATACAAGCCAAGTGGCAAAACATTTAGCTTAACAGTAGTTTTAAAATCATTCATAACTAAAGCACATTCTTTCACATAACCGGTTACTTTCCTTTTTGCCCCAGTGGCTAATTGAACTAACCAGGAGCTATCCAACTTTTCAACAATAAATTTACACTTTTCTACTATCTATAGTGAAATGTAACTAAGACTAGCTCCTGGATCTATTAAAATGGTTACAAGGGTTTGGTTAAACATACCTTCTACTTCCACCATGGAAGTGTGATAATCAGCTTGGGGATTCTCCAACGCTGCATTGATTCGGGGCATAGTCCTTGCAAATTCTCCAACAGTCATTTCATCCTGCACAGTATGAATATTGTTATTTGGCTTTTTTCGATTTGGGCAGACCGAAGCATAGTGCGGGCCATTGCACTCCCAGCACTTAACAGGCTCCTTTCGTTCGAAATTCTTAGTGAAATTTCCATGATTGTTTGAAGCTTCCTTCCCCTTGAAGTTATTGGAATTATTGGAATTATTAGAAGCAACAGTTCTGTTTCCCTGGAAGTTCTTACCATTAGAATGATTTCTGTTCTTATTATTTCTGAAATTCTTCTGGGGTACAAACTCCTTTTTCTTGAACTTAGGCTGATTACTGTTCTTTTTAGCCTTCCAGTTGGCTATACCTTCTTTCTTTTTGTTCTGTTCAAAACAAAAATTTACCTTCCTCATGGCTTCTTCCAGAGTCTTTGGGTTATCATACTCGATTCTGTCCTTGATATGATATGGCAGACAGCTGAGAAACCGTTGAACTTTAGGTTTCTCATCCACTAAATAAGGTACATACCTCAACAAACTTAAGAATTTATTGTTTAAGTCCTTGATAGTCATGGATCCTAACTTTAACTCATAAAATTCTTTAGCTCTTTCTTCATAGTATTGTTCGGACATAAATTTCTTCTTGAAGTACCTTTTAAAGGTACTCCAATTGACTTCTTTTTCTTTGATCCCCTTGACTCTTTTCAGATCTTGCCACCATATATCTTCCTTTCCAGAGAGATTATAGATGGTCATTCTTGCCTTCAACTGATTTGAATAATTGTATATCTGGAAATACTTCCTCATCCTGGATAACCAGGACTCTGCTTCCTCCCCTTTTTCGGTCTCTCCGTTGAAAGTTGGGGGCTTTATTTTTTTGAACTCCCCGAAAATATCTTCATATGGCCTGTAATTTTTCTTTCTATTATACAACTCAGCCTCACTACTATCACTAGTAGTGTAATAGCTTTGTTGTTCCCTGAATCCTTCAGATGATGAACTGCTTTCAGCTTTAGCTAGTTTCATCTTTTTAGATCCTTTCTGATGGCTAGCTTCCTCAGATTCGGATCTTTTGCTCCTCCCTTCTGTCTGGAATTTTTCCATCAAAATTTGGTTTAATTCCTCCTGAGTCTTTAATATCCTCTCAGTTATCCTTCTTGACTGATTCCATTTCAGTCTTCAAATCCTTTATAGTCTGCATCAGCTCTGAAGAGTGAGCAGTTACCTCTTCTAACACAGGTTATCTGGACATTTGTCTTGTCTCGGTATTTGGAGACTCCTCCTAAGCATATTCTCCTAGGTTCTCCATACCTGTCTGTTAGATTCAGAAAAAAGAAATTTTCTGCTTTTCACATAAAACAAAATACAGATCAGTATATTATTTTTACTGTTCTACGGAAACTAGTTGGGCTGCATTGAGGCCTAGTATTTGAACCATGCTCTGATACCACATGTCAAACCCCAAAATTTTCGAAAATTAAAATAGCATATATTCTCATTAAATGCAGTTATTAACTGTTTGATTAGTTCAATGTTATTAGATTCATGACTGAAAGATCTTTTGACTATGCTTAGCTTCCTAGAAAAGTTTCTTTGCAAAAATACTGATTTGTTTTTCTGTTGGGACCACAAGGTGGGATTGCCATGAAAGACTGGGATTACTTAGCTTCCGAGCTAACACAGAAGTTTTTCCTTCTCTTATAGCTATATAGGTAAGATGTTCGGGTTGCTGCTAACAAAATTTATTAAGTAAAGTACATACATGCTAGTCAGATTTATCAGGCTTGAACAGGTATAGCTTCAACTATGATTCCTTTTAAGATCCTACTGATAGTAAAATGAATTCTATGAATAAAGGCGGTAGTTAAATTTCTGTTAAGAAAGCAGGATTTAACATTCCTACAGAGTATGAAACCAATAGATGTTCATACTGAATGCAAGTGTAAGAATGCAATAATTATTTCTTTACCAGCAGCTAGCATGATAGAAATTACAACATCAAGGATCCACTTCTACTTATCCATAGTTACTACAACATGTCAGTTTAGATTTGCAACTGTAATTGTAAAGGATAAGGTAGTTTAAGTATCAACCTATACTTTTCTTTACTTCAAGCATTCACCAAGTTTATTACATGATACAAGTTTCCCTTTAATACTTTAAGGATTTGCGTTATTTTGGAATACTACTTCTATTTCCAAAGTTAAAGATTTGTTGGTAAACTTACAGGTCATTCGCATAGTTATTACTCTCAAAATAATTTATGACACTCATAAATATACTATCAACCAAGAATGCTAAATTTACCCAAGCTGCCTATCAAACATTGTCTTATAAAAGCTTTTATAATCCTTGAGCTTAGAAATGAAAAAAGACTAATTGTCACAACAATGATTCTAAGACTACTAAGAGATTGTTATTCCACTAGCAAGTACTAAGGATAAGGTCTAGGGTACCATAAAAAAAAGTAATGGATCACATAAATTGATTGCTACATGCTATAGACTTTTAATATGTTATGCCTTATACCTTCATTTGTAAACTACGGCAATTGGTAATTATAGTTGTAGATTTATAAACAACTACGCCATTAACATTACTCCAATACTCTTATAATTCATTACAACCAAAACAAATCTCCAAACCTAAGTGCATGAGATTAACGATGGACAAAATCTATAATGCAATGTTTTATAAGCATTATTCTAATGTTTACATTGTTGGAATTACATTGCAGGTGAATGACTAGGGTATATCGAATCGTATGGATACCCCACAATATGATTTCAGTTATGAAAAGAAATCATATCGTAATCTTCATCGTGGAACTATAGAGTTCCTACCCACTGCATGTAAAATATTAAAAGTGTTACGTGGTCTCTTCTCAGCCATGCATTGGCATTTAAAATGGTTTGACCCAACCCTAGTCGTCATTTCTCCTTTGCCTTCGGGCCTCCGGCCGCTCTGCAAAACCTCCTGGTCCTTCTCACTGCTTGCACTGTCTGTTTGTTAATCTCTGTGCTGGTTCAACTCCTCGTGGTTCCTCTATTGCATTGAGAGGAAGACATTGTGTTTTAAAAGCTTGCTGTCGATTGTTGTTCAGAGTTGACTTCTTTAGGGTTTCTCCAATGGCATCCATTGCCTAAACTCCTTGCTATGTAGGTCATTGTTTTAATTCGTTGCTGTAAGTTGAATTCCATTGTGATAGTTACCCTTTAGCTCCAGCGATCCCATTCATCTCTGCGGCAAATGAAGGGTTTACCCTTCCTCTTGCTCGTGGTTGTCTTGCTGTTCTTTAATGGCCATTTTTCTATCAGTCGTTAAGGTAAGTTACAGGGATTCTTTCAAATTCTTTTGCAAAATAAAAACTTAAGCAACAACAGCTTGGCAAGCTTTTAATACTTGGTTTATCTTTTGTTGCAGGAAAATGGTCTTCTCCTCTCGGCGTGGACGGTGCGAGCTTCCAAAGCTACTACTCCTGGTAAGCCTGGTTTAACCCATGGCGTCCCCTCCTTGCTGGTCCTTCAGGACAATTAAGGGTTTGGCTTCGTGATGTGTAACTCTTGCTGTTACTTTGGTTCGGTTGGTGAACCTAAACGCTGTTAAAATAGTTTGACTCTTTGTTTAAAATGGAGTCTTAGCTGAAGCCGAGACTGTGGGTTTTGGGTCTTGTCTGAAAACTATGTAAAGCATGCATAAGGATGTTTTACTGTTTGTATAATCTGCAAGTTTTACTTTGTTGTAAAATATGCTGGTAGCCGTGAGGTGCCAAGGAGATAAAACTCCATCCTCCATACATATTATTAACTTTTGTCAGGGTTTACCCTGAACTTGGAGATATATGCTGTCCCTGCTACTTTTCTTGAATTAATATATTATGTTAATGTACAGCTTTGAATCCATTACTGTTTAAACTTGGCTTAATAAGCTTATCTGTCTTCGATATCTTCGATACCTGTGGAATTAATAAAATACTTGATTTATATTCAGTTATTTATTCAAGTAAATGCTCGTAAGGTTTTTACTGCATTTTATGATATACTGGTTGATTATTTTATAAATTGTTATAAGAGTTATACTTGATAAACTATAATCTTCAGGTTTTAAATGACATTCAAAAGTCATTGACTGTGCAACCGTGGTTACAGGTTTTTTTATACTGAAATTTCTACTAATGAGAAAAGATACGATATTACTGTGATTTTCAAGTAATATAAATTTATATACAGTAATTAATAGGATATTAATATTACTGATTATAATAACCGTGTTATTCCTCTTTTAATACTTATTACTTTTGTTATTAGTTTTGCTTAGGTTCTTTTATAATTATATAAAGTAATAGTAGTTTATTCTCAGTTTATAAATAATCTGTGGTTAAGGTATTCTTCAAACTTATTGTTAATTAATTTACTGTGAAGGATTTTGTATTAGCTTTATACCCTGATTTACTAATTATTAGGAAATTGTAATCTAACACATAATTTATACCTTTTTAAATTATGTAGAGTCTTTATATCCTCATCATATTTTAATAATGTTCTCAAGTATTGTTTATTTACTCCATAGTACATAAGCGTAAATAGTTTAAGTTACAATTATTGTAATAAGAATATTACCTTATGTGTAACATTAGTAATACTCCTATACTGTATGTAATATAAGTTTATTGATGTTGTTACCATAAAGATATTATCTCTTTTGTGAGTACCAATGTTTTCATGGTTAATATTTAGTTTATTCTACAACATTCTGTTATTATTTAGTTCATCTATTTAGTTAAGATGCTTGTATATATATATATATATATATATAACTCTTGTAATACTTCTTAAGTTTTATCTTATATACTTATATATAAATACATATGTATATAATAAATTTATTCACCATCTGAGAAAATAGGTTCACAGCTCTATAATCTATTTGAGCTCAGTCTAAATAAAAGAAGATTTAGTAAATAAATAACTACATCCTTAACCATACATACAGACTAACACAAGTAGATTTTTAACTATAGAATATAAACAATATTTAATTACTCCTACTATCAGTGTTGTCTTTCTCGTAGATAGAAGTTAAGTTCTTTTCAAACTGAAAGAAAAACAATTATAAGGTTTAAAACAACAGGTATACTTAGTCTAACTTTTTCTTTGTTACGATTAGCATGATCTTCTATCTATTCTTTGCAATAAATAGATTTACTGAGAGTGAAATACAGTACGAGGGAAATTTTTATCTAAGAACATAAACAACTATCAGTCAATACTTTCTTCTGATAATAAGTAAATGAACAATCCACTATTCTACAATCTCATCATGCTATCTTTTATAATTTTTATCCCTGTGCTAGAGTACGGTCTGGTAAACCCAGATGTGGAAAAACACAGTGGGTCATTATTTTTTTTCATCGACAAATTATATTACTGATAAACTAAAAACATCTACTACATTTAACCAGTAGAACTTTCAAATCATAACATTCTACCATTCACAATTTATTAAAACATAGGCAGTCAAATGACAGAACCTGCTTCAGCTTTGGATGACAACAGCAATGGGAGGCCGTTCCTCCCTACCAACTCCTGGAGAGCACTCAAACAGCGACTCCTCAGGACCCCCGAACTTGCTCTGGTCTCCCTGGATGGAACTAGGTGCAGCAATCGTCAGATACCAGTCCTCAAACTCAGTATTAATCCAGAACTTATCAATAAGTTCTCCCAGCTAACAAGCTGTAATAAACCAAGTTACTGCAGCAATCCTCTCAGAACAAATTCCTTACTGTTTTTCCCTTTTCCCTCAATGAATTTCCTAAATAACATTCACCTGAATGAATTCTATCTGGAAAATATCTGAGCAGCCTTAGCTCTCTTCATTGGGTACTTTTAAAAGATTGCCTAGGTCTTTTTGGGTTAATTGTCATTTAATGAGCCACTGACTTTGATCCCAGTTTCTTGGGGGATCATGACCCCAAATATAGGGAAGTTGCCACCTGCAACTTAGGAAGTGCTTGAGGATGCTTCCACTTGTCTTTTGCCTTCCACCTAGTTCCATCCACCAGTTTGACCAGTAACCTCTTTTTAACAGCTGTCCCATGCTGTTGTCTCCATAATTTATTTATTAATAATAAAATATTCTGAATTACATTCCACTTCTGTTGACTTTGCTGAGTCATCAGTTCCTACTTAGCATTACATTTAACACAATGTCTCAGGAATATAATTAAAACAATTTACATTATTTCACAAAATTGGGGTATGTGACACCATGCCCCGGAACCGTTCCAAGTTCTAATTCGGATCCCCCGAGCTGGCTCCAACATGCAAGTAATCTAGAACTCCTAAAGGTGAGGCTGCTGATGTTTGGAAAATCAGGCCTTGTATAAGAATGCTTGGACTTGGAAAATGCTCTCCAAATTCATTCAAGAATAATAATCAAATCCCTAAGCCTTCTATTGGATTTGTTCTTATAGATAATATTTTAGGAAAGGGAAGTTGGTTTAAACTTCAGTTAAATCAAGAATTCATTACTTTCTTGAAAATAATCTTTAATTTGATTTTTATAGAACTAATAGTTATTTTGTTTACTAAAAACTTTGACTAGCTCCTACTTGAGTTTAGAATAGAATATTTATTTAAATATTTTAATTCATGATATAATATCTACATAGACTAACTTATTATTTTAGTTACCTTTATTTCTTTATATATATATATATATATTCTTGAATATACATATTAGATAAACTTTACTTATTATCCTCAATTATTATTTATGGATAATATATCATAGTTTATTTATTTTGATGTGCCCCTTAGTTTACGTTTCTTTCTTTTATCAACGCCTCACGTAGGGTTTGGTCGGTCAACTAGGTTAGGGGTGAAAATTTGAAGTTGGGTAACACTTCTGTGAGAATTGGGTGCCCAACAAACATAGTGGGAGTTATTTGGCCGAATAACTATATTTATTCGCCAAATAATTAAGTTATTCGGCCGAATATTTATAGTTTTTCGATCGAATAACTAATCCTTTATTCGGCCAAATAAACTTTAACGATAAAATTTTAATTTGACGAAACATATTGCCAACCGAAAATTTTTATCGCCAATTCAATAGTTATTCGGCTGAACAATTGTTCGGCTGAACCATTATTCGGTCAAACAATTATTCGACCGAATAATTTTTTACCATATAAGCTCAGCTGCGGGCTCATTTTCGTTGCTTGGCCTGCAGCGATTTGTAGTTGTCCAGCCACCCGTCGCCCCGGCCATCACCCCACTCATCTCGTTTCGTCTCCTGTCTCATCCTTGTCCACATCACCCAGCTATCTGATGTGTGCATCCGCCATCCTGTCACCCCTTATCGTGGAGGTCTGTTTGGCATGGAGGGCATGGAGGTCTGTCTGGCATGGAGATCTATCCATTGAGGCATACGTGGTCTTCTCGTGGTGTGGTGTTGTTGTGCTGCCTCTTGGCTGTGAGGTAAGCCATTCTGAACTTTTATACTATTATTAGTAAGTGATTGTTTAAACTGTTATGTGCTTGTTTCATATCATGTTAGTAACGACATAATTACAATGGTAGTAAGGATAGAGTTGAACAACTCTGCCCATTTGGACAGAGTTGAACAGCTTTTCCCATTTGGACAGAGTTGAATAGCTCTACCAATTTGGACAGTTTACTTAATTTAAATGATTTTAATTAAACAAAATTTAACATAAAAGTTGAAATCTGTTAATGTTTTTTTTGTTAATATATTTTTTGATTAGCTTATTTTTATTCTAATTCTTATTCAGCTATGTACAAATGGACAGAGCTGATCTGCTCTGTTCATTTGGATAGAGTTGATCGGCTTTATCCATATGGACAGAGTTGAACAGCTCTGTCGAACAGCTCTGTCTAGATGGATAGAGTTGATCAACTCTGTCCATATGGACAGAGATGATCAAGTCCCTATGTAAAAAATTTATATGACAGTTGAAAATAATATATATGACAGTTGAACAGCTCTGCCCATTTGGACAGCTCTACTTATTTTAAATGATTTTAATTAAATAAAATGCAATATAAAACTTTAAATCTGTTAATGTTTTTTTTGTTTCTATATTTTTTAATTAGCTTATTGTTATTGCCAATGTACATGAAATTTTATAGAATATTGAGACAACTCTGTTTAAAAAAAGTCCATAACTTTTTAATTAGCTTATTTTTATTTTCTATGTACATGAAAATTTATAGAATATTTAGAGAGCTCTGTCCAAAAAAATCCATGGTTATGTAGGCTTAAATAACTCGACCAGTATGTAGCATCTCTAAATGATATTTAAGACATCTAGACATTTAAGACTGTACAGGTTCCAGCTCTATCCAAATGGACAGTTCTGATCAGCTCTGTACAAATAAATAGAGCTGATCTGCTCTGTCCATTTGGACAGAGTTGATGAGCTCTGTCCATATGGACAGAGTTGAACAGCTCTGTCCAAATGGATAAAGCTGATTATGTCCCTAAGTAAACAATTTATTTCTGTATGTTTTTTCATTGGCAGGGAACACGATTTCAGAACCTTTTCATTTTACTACCCTGAGTTACAACTTCAGCTATAGTGTAATAACTATATTGTTTTGTTCTTAACCTCTACTATTTGCTCTAGTCCATACAACTACTACCTAAAGTATAAGTCCCATGGCACTTTATGAGTATCTTAGTCCATGATACATTTCATTAAGTAACATTGCCATTTCATGCTTTTCTAAAACATAAAGAGAAAAGGTTAGATAGATAAAGGCAAGTTTAAAGAAATAATTGCGTTATCTTCTTATGGGGATGGAGACCAAAACAACCAGAAGTGTAATGTAAAATGATAGGGATAGGCTGGACTAACGGGGGAAATCCATAGGCGTATGTAGTCAGTCCCTAGACGCTCGCCTTAGTCCAAGTTGAAATCTATATGTCCTTGCCATTTGATGTGATAAATCCATGAAATCACAGCAGCTGATTGATAGCAGTTAGTTGATTCAATGCCCTTACTCTTCATTGCCTTATACAACTAGAGGCACTAGGATATATAATTCATTGTAAACACTCCGGATCCTAGAAGAAGGGAAGTGCTAGTATTTAAATATGAAAAATGAAGAGAAGGAAAGGAGTAATCTAGAAATACTTTCTCCCTATTAGATTCAGGGATGAGCTAGCTGATTCACCTACGATTTAAGTTCAGTTGAAGAAAAAGAAGCTCTATCTATATTTAATAGTAATGCTCTCACTAACAAGTCTATAATGATTAGGTAGCTAGTAGCCAGTAGTAGTGTCTTTCTGTAGAGTAGGTAAGTACTTGCACTTGCCTTAGACTATATTTTATACTTAGCAAAACGTAGTTCATGCACATGTAGTTAAAGGACTATTAAATAATATTAGTGATATCTAGGTCCTTATTGAAATATTAGTTTTTATAGTTGCTAGGTCTTTGAAGTTGATTAATTAACATGTAGAAAGTTAGGCCCTTAGTGATTGACGCATTATGGTTCTCAAACTTTAGGCCTCGATATTTATGCCTAACACATTATCTCCTTGCATTTTCCACCTCTCGACTTGCAAAATTGTTTAATGGATCAGCATGTTTGGCTTCAAATTACTCCACATTTCAACTTTTGGCCTCTGAACCAAAACACGTTTATGGCATGTGTTGGGGTCAAAATGTTATACAACATGTGTAGCAACCATCATATACCAGTGTATTTAGTGGATTTAGGGATCTTTCTTATCACGAAGAAGCCTCATTGTCTTTATATATGTTATTTCTCCACACCACCGTTGTTTTTTCTATTTATATTACATTGAAAGCTTAATTTTAATAGTAGTTAGATCTTTGAAGTTGATTAATTAACATGTAGAAATTGATATTTGTGTAAACTTGTAGATATCATATCCAATGGAAAGAGATCCACCTTTGAGACAGAAGCGTAGGAGGTCATCACATTCTTCGGGAGTTGGTGTCCAAAATGAAAATCAAAGATTATCAACTTCACCTTGAGACTCAAGCCTATTGTATAGTTCACATTCATCTGATCATCGACGTATCGATAGTGGTAGAGATTATTCCCCCTTATCATCTATGGGTGAACGTGGATCTCGACCTTCTGTACAGGAGACAAGTGTGGAAGCATAGAAAGGTTTGCAAGAGACTCGTCATCATACACAAGGTGACGAAGGTCAAGGAAGGACGCAATATGTCCAGCTAGCTGAGGGTTGTATGCCCATTACGACCTATCCATCATATTTACAGGACGAGATTCCATGGGAAAGTGGGCTTCAACAAACAACTCTTGAAAGTTGTAGGGCTTACTATGACAAGTTGCAAAAATGATCTTTCTAGTTTGGATCTCGCTCCAGAGAACAAACAAAGTATAGAGATGGTTTTGTTATCTTTACAAAAATTCATTTAGGTATATGAGGATCTTGGACCAACAATAGATGGTTTTGTTTCCTTGATGCAAAGAAGAAAGGCGGAAGTGTTGGGTCTAGATAAGTGGGCTGTTGTGAAGGAAAGGGTGACTAAAGAATATGCCAACTCAATGTTCAACTACAAAGAGGGCCTAAAGTGGAAAGCATTGAAAGTGTAATATTTTAAGCACCCTAAACTTGCACATTTTTTATATGATAGGTTTCTTGCAGCCTATGGTCGGTTGCCATGGAGCGATGAGGTTCCTAATTATTTTGCTAGGTTTGTTTATGCTGAGTTTTTTTTAGGAATGAAGCCAGACTATACTGATATTCATTCCGAGTTTTATGGAGTTGGAAAGGGGAGGATATGCAATTGAAAAGGTGCCCTTAGAGATCCTAGTACTCTTCGACCTCCACCTCTTATATCTCGTCCACCTAGGCTTGTGACTTACAAATTAGAGATGGAGCCCACATCACAAGTTGGGACAACTGCAAGGCATAATGTTGCGCAAAGGTTTGAATTCGGTTTTTGTAGGAGTTGATGTTGGATTGAGTCGAGAGAAGGCTCGTGCCACTATTCGACAAAATTTTGTTTACAAAACAGATGATGAGTTAGATTGTATGGGCATTAAAGATCTAAAAGCCTATGTAAAGCTTTGTCGTAATATAGCTTCGGATAGAATATCTACTGACACGTCAAGCATAGGAGAGGTTTGTGTACTTTCAATCTATTATTTTTTTTGTTCATTATGAATTAAAATTTTGGTTACATTATATCTATGTATGATAAATTATTTTTTGATGTATAGTAATAAATACATTACATAAATGTTTATTGTTTTCAGTTTTCCCGATTGTTAAATGAACATAATTTTAGAATCTCCACTAGTCAAAATGCTGAAAATGTAGAAGAACATATTGGAGAGGTATATTTAAATTTTACACATTTATATTTATGTTTGAAAGAATTTTTTTTTGTTATTAAATTTAACTATATATCTTATTGTTAATTTGACTTATTTATGCAAGTTCCATTAGATTCGAACTTTTAAGATGATTTTCCATCTATTGCGAGCTACTATTTTTTTTTTTTTTTTTAAGTTAATTGCTAAGCTTAATATTTTTTACTTTTACTATGAATTATTTATTAACAAAATTTAAATTTTAAGGGAAGATAACATATTGAAATTGGAGCTGAAGATATAGGTTCTTTGATGGATGTGGATATTGGCATTGAGGTAATTTTGTTCATAGTTGAATTGTTTTTTGATATATATGTTTAAATAGTTTAAATAATGTTTGACCTTTGTAAATTGCTTTTATATATGTTGAAGCTTGGGTCTCTTCGATCTTTTTGAGGCAAAGGAAAGACTCCATTGGACGATAGTGTTGGAATTGTAAGTTTAATATTTTTTTTTTATATCGTTTAAAATACTCTAAATAATTTGTAAGATTTATAAGTTGTTTTTATATATGTTGTAGCTTGGGTCTACTCCACTTTTTAGAGGTAAAGAGAAGACTTTGTTGGATGATAGAGAATTGGAGGTAATTTTGTTGATAATTGAATTGCTCTTCGATATATTAGTTTAATGTTTTAATGTTTTGATTTTGGTTTAAAGTTCTTTAAATAATTTATATTATTCATAATCTATTTTTATACATGTTGTAGATAGTTACAAGTCCAAGGGAAAACCCTGGTCATTTATAATGGTGGACTTCTATTTAGAGAATTATTTACATTGTTTTTTTTTATGTAGATATATTTGTTGTAGTTGACTTGGACATGGAGGAGCTTAGTTTTTGGATTATATACATGTACTTTGAACTCACATGTACATAATTTTTGGATTATATACATGTACATTTATATTACATGTTCATGATTGTTTTTTTGGATTATATAAATGTGCATTGACCTTATATATTGTTTTTGGGATTAGATACATGTATATGTAAAGGTTAGGAATGTTAAGAAGTTTTGATAGGTGCAATGTTAGGAGTGAATGTGGAAATATGGGAATGTTAGGAGTGAATGCTTTGATAAGTGCAACCTAATATTAAGAATGAATATATGGGGAATGTATATGAAAATGTTAATGTTAGCAAGTTTTGATAGGTGCAATGTTAGGGGTGAATGTAGGAATGGAGGAATGTTATGAGTGAATGTTTTGATAGGTGCAATATTATGAGTGAATATTTTAATAGGTGCAATGTTAGGAGTGAATGTGGAAATATGGAAATGTTAGGAGTGAATGCTTTGATAAGTGCAATCTAATGTTGAGAATGAATATATGGGGAATGGATATGGAAATGTTAATGTTATGAATGTTAGGAAGTTTTGATAGGTGCAATGTTAGGGGTGAATGGGGGAATGTTAGGAGTGAATGTGGAATTGTTAGGAGTGAATGTTTTGATAGGTGTAATATTAGGAGTGAATGTTTTTATAGGTGCAATGTTAGGAGTGAATGTGGAAATAGGGGAATGTTAGGAGTGAATGCTTTGATAAGTGCAATCTAATGTTAAGAATGAATATATGGGGAATGAATATGGAAATGGGAATGTTATGAATATTATGAATTTTTGATAGGTGAAATATTAGGAGTGAATGTGGAAATAGGAGAATGTTAGGAATGGATGTTTTGATAAGTACAATCTAATGTTAAGAATGAATATAGTCAGAATGAATATGGAAATGTTAATGTTAAGAATGTTAGGAAGTTTTGATAGGTGCAATGTTAGGGTTGAATGTAGGAATGGGGGAATGTTATGAGTGAATGTTTTAATAGGTGCAATATTAGGAGTGAATGTTTTGATAGGTGCAATTTTAGGAGTGAATGTGGAAATAGGGGAATGTTAGGAGTGAATGTTTTGATAAGTGCAATCTAATGTTAAGAATGAATTTATGGGGAATAGATATGGAAATGTTAATGTTATGAATGTTAGGAAGTTTTGATAGGTGCAATGTTATGGGTGAATGTGGGAATGGGGGGATGTTATGAGTGAATGTGGGAATGTTAGGAGTGAATGCTTTGATATGTGCAATCTAATGTTAATAATGAATATATGGAGAATGAATATGGAAATGTTAATGTTAGGAATATTAGGAATGTTAGAAAGTTTTGATAAGTGCAATGTTAGTAGTGAATGTGGAAATAGGGGAATGTTAGGAATGAATGCTTTGATAAGTGCAATCTAATGTTAAGAATGAATATAGTTAGAATGAATATGGAAATGTTAACGTTAGGAATGTTAGGAAGTTTTGATAAGTGTAAATATATGAATGTTTGAAATGAATGTCAGGAAATGTTAGGTGCAAATATATGAATGAATCTTAAGAAAGGTTGGGAATGTTAGGAAATTTTAATAGGTGAAAATATATGAATGTAACAATGAATATAGGGAAATGTTAATGTTAAGAATGAATATATTGGGAATGTCATGTTAGGAGTGAATGTGGGAATGGGGGAATGTTAGGAGAAAATGTTTTGATAGGTGCAAATATATGAATGAATGTTAGGTAGTTTTAATAGGTGTAAATATATCAATGAATGTTAGGAAATGTTCGAAATGTTAAGAAGTTTTGATAGAAATATTTTTTATTATTAAGGTAAAATTAAGAACTTGATTCTGAATTTTAATATTTTTTATACTACGGTAACGTTATCAATTTAATTATTATATTTATTTTATGTTCATTACAACAAAAGAAAATGAGCACTACAACAACAAAAAACTACAAATAGCATTCCTATATAACCCCCCAGGATTTAAAGAAAGGTGATGAAATGGATAATGAAAAACAAAAAGAAAGATGTGTAGAGTTACAGGGAGAATTCAAAAAGTTAAGGCCTTTCATGTTTGATGGAGAATTTGAGGAAGCGATAGAATCTTGGTTGTTAAATCTGATCCATGGTGGAAGGAGGCTAAGAGTGTCAATAGCATATGTAGTAAAGAGTTGAGTTGGAATTTTTTTTAAAAATTATTGAAAAAATGTATATGTCAGAACGATATTATGATGAGAAAGTTCAATAATTCAATGATTTAAGACTAATATTGTTAACCATGGAAGAATTTGTAACTGAGTTTGTAAATTTACAACGCTATGTACCATATCTAAGAGTTGAGAAAGCTAAGGTATACAAATTTATTAGTGGTTTACCCCTAGTGTATAAGAAAAGATTGTGTTTGAAATTCTTCAACAATGGTTGAAGCAATTAGAAAGGCCTAGTTGTGCTACCATTTGTTTAAACAAATATCCAAATTGAGTAGAAGTTGGGAAAATAAAAAAAATTGAAAAGATCGATCAATGTAGGAAAGGATTTAAACCCACACCTTTTGGAAAATGAACAAGAGGTCATACTGATAAAAATTACAACAAGCAAGGTTCAACCAATAGAAATGGGATAAAGAGTATCGAAAATTCCACTGGAGGATGGAATAGTAACCTGTAAGCACGTTGTAGGATGCTTGTACTGTGAATGACATAGCTAGGAATATCCCTATAGTTAATGTTTCTTTGGAATATCGGCAGGTGGACCATCAATCCACCATGTCGGAAGTAGAAGGTAAAGTTTTGAACATACATGTTTCAATACTTATCGATTCAGGGTCTAGTTTAAGTTACATTGCATCAAAAGTAGTTTAAAAGTGTAAACTTAGTGAGGAAAAACAAAAAAATGCATGGTTTGTATAGCTGGCGACAAAGGTAAAAATGAAAGTTATGGAGATAGTTAAAGATTTGTTATTAGGTTTTAATGACTTGGATACCTCAGTTAATTTAAATATACTTCTCCTAGGATCCTATGACATTTTGATAGGTATGGATTGGCTAGAATCTCATAAAGATGTTATCGACTATTTGCATAAAATTTTTAGTTGTGTGGATGAGGAAGATAAGTATCATACAATGAATGAAATTTATAGACCTTTATCTACACGAAAAATTTCAGCACTACAATGTAAAAAGTGTATTAGGAAAGGGTGTCAACTTTATGGCATCAAAATTAAAGAATTTGAGCCCGAAAAATAAAAAATGAAATTAGAACAATTTCCTATTTTAAAGGAATTAGAAGTTGTATTTTGTGATAAGATATCAGTATTACCACCTAAATGATATTTAGATTTTAACATAGATCTAATGTCATTTTCAACACTAGTGTAATGAGCTCCATATCATAAGAGTATCCCAGAATTAACGAAATGAACATTACATTTACACGAGTTTCTATAGACAAGGGATATATTAAGCCGAATGTATCTTCTTGAAGAGTACATGTTTTGTTTGTGGGTGTGTTAGTAATATGATAAATTGTAATGTATTATTATTGTTTACTGTCATGCATGGATAACTTATAGTTGATTAATAGATAACCAACCATTGATGGTAGATAACTAGAAGAATGCGAGCTAAAAACAAATTCGGTAGACGAAAGTTTTTTCGGTCGACGATTTTTTTTCGTTTGCGTTGTAAATAACGGTTCCGTAACGGAAAAACATTGTTTGGACGAATAATTGTTTGGTTGAACCATTTTTCAGATGAATAATTGTTCGTTCGAATAACCTCTGAGACCTTAAACCTGCACAATTTTCAGGTTTCTCCATTTTCGGAAGGTAAAATGGATGCCTTACACTACAAATCGACTGTCGGACTTGATACCATTAGTTTTGTCATTGAATCTACTTTTTGTAGGTATAGATTTTGTTGTGTATAGGTGAGATCTGCTATTTTTTTTTGTTTTGTTTCTTAACATGTGTCGAGTTTCGTTTCATCTCTTTCAACATGCGGTGAAATGAAAAATATATAACTTTAAAAATACACCACCTAAAAAATTGAAACAAATATGGTGCGCTTAATTGGAGTGTCGAATTCAAAAGGGTATTCGTATATTTTTAAATCTTATAGTCAATTGTGAGAAAAGTGGCTCAACCAAACACATGTTGAAAATCGACAAGGTTTCCCCATTGATCGAATTCAAATTAATATTATAATTAGTGTATAGATGCGTTGGTTACAAATTTATAGTCATCGCAATAGTATATTGTGTGTATATTGTCGTAACATATTTTGTTTTTGTAAAACACAAGTTTAACAATGATTTTAGTGGCGCAGCCAAACATGTCTATTTTTTAGTCCTTTTATTTTATAAGGACACACTGTCAAACATTTTCCGAAACGACATATCAAATCTCAATAAAAAAAATTGAAAAAATTATGAATAGAAAGCTAACATAATTCTCTAAAAGTTTTGTTTTTACTTGAAAGTGAAATTCTAAACGAAAATATCACTTTCGTTTGCCCAAAGTTGAAAAACATGAAAAAATCAAATTTATTTTCTCATAAGACCCCCCAAAATAAACACCCGTCTTCATGGATTCACCCTTAGGTATATCTAGATCTTCCTTGCATGTTGGATTACCTCGTTTTCATGGTAGTTCTTCCAATCCTTGATGAGAAGTAGATTTGAAATTTCAATTAATAAACTTAAAAATAAGTATGGTGAGGGTCATTGCTATTCAAAGTGTTTTCAACTCAACACGCTTAATTTATAGTAACCCCTAGTGCTATTCAGAGCCTAAGCTCAACACTATCAACTGGGAGTTACACTAGTGCAATTCGATAGCCTATCACTCAACACTAATACTAGGATGCACTTGTAAAATACACCTAGGGATACAATGGCAAAGGATCCTATGCTCTAGAGCTTATGCTCAACACAAAATCTCATAACTCATGTGCTCTAGATCTTATGCTCAACACAAAATATCATAACTCATGTGCTTCAGGGATTACACCCAACACATTATAGAACTCAATCATGCATTCTGTCTTCTGCATAATACATCACAATAATCATATCATTATATATATTAGGTCTAATCACATAAAAATAAATACAGTACATCATGCCCAGTACTAGGACAATAGTTGTTGTCCATCGGGGCCTATGCCCAACATATATAATCATATACAAGACAATAAAACATGTGCATTAGTTCACACCCAATATATCCATCCAATCAACATAACTTGTGCAGTGGGGAATACACCCAGTATATAGATATAAACATAAACATCAAAGTAACTCATATGTAGTGGGGCTCATTCCCAATATAGTCAAGGTCAAAATTCAGGATATTACATTAGCCATTCAGTTTACTAGTTTTCCTTAGCTCTTATTCTTGTTTTAGTTATCCAAGCCTTAAGGAAAAGGATGCTTCAATTTCTATGGGCGGGAAGTTTGAATAAACTAAAATTTCACTTGGCATGTTGGGAATTCATCTATTTTCCCAAATCATTGGAGGATGGGGAGTAAAAAACTTAAGTTATGGTTTAAGGATACTTTGGGTGTCAAAATTTTATGGAGAGCTATTTTTGGACAAATATATCGGAAATACATTCTACACACCAAGTATTCGAAGAATAAGCCCTTGTCTCTTTGGATCTTATCTCAATGTAAGCATGATAAGACAGATTCTCCATTTTGGTGGGGGCTCGTAAAGGTGTGTACTTGGATTGGTGCTACTTTTGCATGGAAAGTAGGAAATGCATACATGATACTCCTGGGTTTGGACCCTTTTGTTGGTGGTGACGATTTCTCTAGATTTTCCTCTTCTCTTATCTCTCAGTTGAAGCATGTTGGATGTTACAAACTTGCTCATATATGAAACAAGATGGGAAAATTTTCATGATTCTGGGTATAAAAATGATTTATATTATAATTTTATAATTTATATAATTTATTATATATTTAAAAATTATATATATTGTTGTTGATGGTGAAGATTATGATGATGATGATGGTTCACCTCTGTTCAGACCAACTTTGGTCTATTGCACCTTAAGAAAATAATTAATTTGTTGTAACTAATTATTCTTATGCTTAAATAGCTTAGAAATAAGTGTACCGAGGTGACTATAGTTTTGACATGTTAAAAGATTAGTGAGGTTAGTATTATAATAAAGTTTGTGAAGATCTATTGTGGTTGTAGGAAGGGCACACTAAGAGAGTGTGACTTTCATCATCAACATTCTTAAACTATGAGATGGCGATTTCTTTCAAGAAATATTAAAATTTTAAATATTTAGAAGAAAAATATGTTATGTTTATATTTAACAAAATTAATTAATTTTTCATAAATTAATTTCCATACATTGTTTGTGATAACAGAAGATATATTTTTATGAAGCATAATCAATAGACTTCATAATACATTAACCATTAACTATATGTAGAACATATAATTTAATTTTGAAAGATCATTTATATTCATAAGATTAAAATTAATTATATACCCTCTTAAGCAGGAAATAATATAAATATCTTGAAATTTCCATGATATCTTACATAATGTTGATCAATGGAATCCTTAAAGGAATAAAAAATATAACTTTAAACTTCTTTTCATTCCTTATTTTTTTGATTTTATTTTACATATTACATTTTTATGAAACCTAGATCTCCATACTATGAACTAAAAAAAGCCTCTTTGCATTCATTATTTTGTTTATATTATTATTATTATTATTATTTTAAAACCTCTTTACATTCATTATTTTGTTTATATCATTTTACAAATTACATTTTTAGGATCCAAAATAATATGAACTAAAAAATCTTTTAATCTAAATGATGGTCACAATTATTTTTTTATGGTTTTGTTTCTCTTCAACCTAACTACTATCAATTATCACTCATTTCATGTAAATTTCTTCTCACAATTGGTTGTTTCTTCTACATGATTTGAATTACCAAATTTCAAACTCCATAATTATGGGAAAAAATATAATCATGTTTAACACAAAAACAAATACAAAATCAAAGCATACAGTGCAAATACTCATATAATTGTGCAACAACTTGTTTGCAAAAGAGGGATCTGCTACACAACTTGTTTGCAAAAGAGGGAGCTGCTACAAGATAATTACCAACAATAATCGGACTGAGATCGTCATCATAACGTGTCTATTGTTAGGGTGGTGTATTGTTTTACATTTTTTGAGAAATGATACAGAGTGGAAATCGTGACTATTCATAGGCTTAATATAAATGTTAATCTTGAACTGCACTTTGCATATTGTCGATGTCATGTATATATAGTTACATCTATACAAAATTTATGACTTCTAATTATATTCCATCGATACTATGCATGAATTTGAAATAGTTCATATACTTATAAAATTAATGAGGCTCTTGAAAATTATAAACCCTAAATCTATAGCTTTATCATTTATTAATGCGCCTTCAACAAATGATGGTTTACTCTTGGCATTATCATGGATTAAAATGTGTATACATAATATATGATCCTCCGCGCTAAGTTTTGGAATCATAGATGTATTATAATATCAATTCATAATTGTAAATTATAAGTACACGTTGCATAGAATTATGAAAATGGGTTTTATAAGATTTTTGCTTCCAGAATTTGTTATTGAGAAGTCACCCAAATGCATATCCAAATATTCTAGGAGATGTATTCGTTTCTATCCAAAGTTGAGAATAAATCGATATAGCAATGGGGTGACTTCCTCCAACCCCATGTATTTGTTGCAAAATATAGAAAATGCATTTGTGAAACGTGTCTTTGATAACTTTTGCACATAGTCCACATACACATCTCCCTCAAAGGTGACTCCTATTTTAACTTGGAACATATTAATTCCATTTACGCCTCCTATACTTCATTTTGTGTACCATGCATTTGGGAAGTGTTGGCATGGAGGCTAGGTTTGTGGGCTCTAATTTTGTGCAAGAGAAAGAGATGAGTCGATGAAATTCTCAACAACAACTTTCAATAGTCACTGATGGCCCTCCAAGAACTTAGTGGTAGGTTAGAGAAGTGAAGTGATAGTTAGAATGGTTGGAGAAAATGGTGCCATAGATGGCATATCCAACTTATTAATGTGAAACCCATGATGCTGGAAATCTCTGTGAAACCCCCAACCATTACAATCTCCTCTATGTTACATGAACCCTTTAGGCCTTCTACATAATAACACCTTTCGATGTCCATCAATTGTAAATCAAATTGGGAAAATTGAAATAGTCCTAATGCATATCCTCCACTAACAAATGCAACGTTTCAAATAGATAGAAAACTTATACTTAATTTAGTAATCTAACCCTAATTAACTATGTAACGCTTCTTCTGTCTACACCTGCCTCCCATGTATTGATTCCTAGCTGATGACTTAACAAAATATGTGAAAAAAAAGATTGAAAAAAATTAATAAAATGCATTTAAAATAAAAATCAGCATATCTTCCAACTATATATATATATAGTTTTTCAAATATATTGAAATGAGTGGGGAGAACTGAATAGGAAGCATGGGTAATGGAACTACAGATAACTCAAATTCTAGATAGTTGGAGAGATGTGTGATGGGTGTATAGGGGTGTGGAATTACATAGTACTTGAATGGGAAAATTGCATAATGTCGACTTAGTTGGAGGTATAGATAAACCATGAAGGAAAAAAGAAATATTTCCAAAACAAAATGAACCTTTAGAGGGTGACTGACCCTTATAAACCCAATTCTGTGAGATTCTTTTATAAAACTTACTATTGCAGTAGTTCCATCAATAGTTAACAATTGTATAATATACAGAGCTTGCCATTGGATTTCTATTTTGAGGATGATTCCATATGTATCTTTGTCGTTGTTTTCTTTATTAAAAAAAAATATGCTTCAATATCTGAAACAAACTATGCTTTGATATCTAATATCTAAGTTGAAAAATGGTATGAACTATCCCTAAGGCCCATTACCCTGCAGGACATCTTTATATCCTTGAGGCCCATTACCCTCTAGGACATCTTTAAATCCTTGAGGCCCATTTCCCTCTATAAGACATTTTAAAATTGTGTCAATGCCGAAGCTACCAAGCAAATCACACATCCTGAAAAAATTCATCTCATGATCATGCTACACATCTAACGATCATGTCACACATCTAACGAATATTTGTTTGTCATGATCATGTCACACATCTAGCCAATATTTTTCATATAGTTCTGGTTATAAATTTCACATGGAAAACAAATGTAAAATTTAACCACTAATCAAAACTTAAGTGAATTTGGCTATGGATTAGAATATGCTCACAATATAAAATTATAAGTATGACATTAATACTCACATACAGAAATATAGATGTGAGAAAATTAATATCCACAAATAATTATATTAAACAATCTCATATCTAATAAATAATTTATGCATCATTCATATAAATAGACCTTTTAGATCTCACAAAACTATATACATCGAGATTCATCCCAACCTCTTTATCTTGTATCTCCGTTGTACACAAATGCAAGACCAAGCACACATATTTATATCCCTGTATTAGACAAATACCATGGTCCTAAACCATGGGACAAAAATACCACCTACCCAAAACTATGGGTCTAAAACAATGACCTTAAAAATACCCCCAAAAAACTTATTTAGCTAATTCCCATAACACAACATAAATATAAAAATTCATTAACATTTATTGTTATTTTATTATTTGGTCTCATATATAACAATCTCCCACTTGAGATCAAATAGTAGTTATTGACCCAATCCAATCCCACACCATCTTTTATTAGGTCACCCTCAAGCTTTCCAAACTTCTACATAATTGTTGGTTGTCTCTCGATAAAATTTTAGTGAGAATATCTATAGGATTATCATTTTATGAGTCTTTTCAAGGTGTAAATTCCCCTCTTCCAACACTTTCCAACTCCAATGGTACCTTATATCAATGTGCTTGGTATTTGAATTAAATGTTACAGTTTTTGCTAAGTGAATAGTACTTTGATTGTCACAGTACAACACATATTTATATTGTTTGATTCCCAACTCTCCTAGGAATTGTTATATCCACAAAATTTATTTGCAAGCATCTAATTTAGCTCTATATATTATGCCTTTGTTGTGGAAAGAATCACTATTTTTTGTAGCTTAGACACCCAAGACACTATTGCACCTGCAAAAGTGTATAAATAACTAGTGGTGTAATTTCTAGTGTCCATATCTCCAACCATATTTGCATTTGTAAAACCTTCAAGAACAATATTATTATCACCAAAACATAAACATTGATTACTAGTGCCCTTAAGATACCTTAAAATCGATTTTACTTCCTCCTATTGTTGTTTTCTCGGATTGGAAAGGAATATGCTCACAACTTCCACTGAATGGACAATGTCTGGTCATGTAGATACCATGGCAAACATCAAGCTGCTAACTGCTGAATCATAAGGAATATTTTTCATTTCTCCTTCTCCTTGTCATCACAAGGGAACAAATCAATACTTAGCTTGAAGTGGGTAGCAAAAGGTGTACCAACCATCTTAGCATCCTTCATATTAAACATGCCAAACAATTTCTCTATATATTTTTCTTGTGGCAACCACAACCTTTTTTCTTTATATCGCACATAATATTTATTCCCAATAGTTGTTGTGTTGGAACCAAATCCTTCATTGCAAACTGGCTTCCGAAATATTTCTTCAACCTGTTAATCATGTTCTTGTCTCGTCCAACAATCAACATGTCATGAACATACAATAATAAGACAATGAAATTTCCATTTTCATATGTTTTAATGTATACACAATAATTTGCATTTAGCCTTTTAAAACCATGATCAAGAATAAAAGAATCAAATTTCTTATACCGTTGATGAGGGGATTGTTTCAACCCATACAAACTCTTCTTCAACTTGTAGACTAGATTATATTTACCTTTTTCTTTGAAACCTTCTAGCTACTTCATATAGATTTCCTCTTCGAATTCACCATGAAGGAAAGTAATTTTTACATCTAATTGTTCACATTCCAAATCTAAAGTAGCAAAAATTCCAAGAATGACTCATAATTATGACATTTTAACAACTAGTGAGAAAATTTATGTAAAATCAATACCTTGTTCTTGCCCAAATCCTTTCGCCACTAGCATTTCTTTGAACCCTTGCGTATTTTCCTTTCCTTCATGCTTTATCTAACACACCCACTTATTCTTTAGAAATTTTTTTCCTTTTGGTCATTCAACCAATTCCCACGTATTATTATCATGTAGGGATTTAAGCTCTTCTTGCATAGCCTTTTTCCATTTGATATTATTATTTCCTTCACAAATTTCTTGAAAAAACAAGAAGGTTCACCTTCATTAGTCAATAAAATATATTATAAGGGGGATACCTTTGTGAAGGCCTATGTGGCCTAATAGACTTGTGAATCGATAATTATTTCGGCAATATTTCTCTTAATGGTTGTTGCTTTTTTTGTTCTTCATGCTCTTTGTGTTGTTCACCGTTTTCATTTTGATGTTATGGATGGTCATTATTTCCAGTAGCCTCTTCTTGTAATGGTTGTTTATTTTTTTGTTCTACCTGAGTTTCAACAAATTTTTGCACCTCCACATTTTTTCATCAGTTTTAAAAATTTGTTATTCACTAAAATGACATCCCTGATTCTAATAACCCTCCTTTTCAGAGGATCCCACAACCGTTAACCTAACTCATTATCAACGTATCCTAAGAAAATGCATTTGAATGACTTTTCATCTAACTTGGACCTTTGTTCCTTAGGAATATGCACATATGCTTCACAACCAAAAATTCTCAAGTGATTGTAACATAAATTCTTACTAGGCCATACCTTTTTTCAGGAAAGCCACCATCATGAAGTTGTGGGGTAGTGATTTATTAACTAGCAATTTGAATGAACAGGTTCTTCCTAGAAATAATCGATAAATCCAGGATTTGAAAGCATACTTCTCACCTTGATCATTATTGTTCGAACCATTCTTTCAGTTGTTCCATTTTTTGTTGGCTACTAGAAACTATTTTTATATGCTTTTTATCATGCTTGCTGCAATATTCTTCAAATTCCTTGGAGAAATATTCCCCACCATTATTTATTCTAATACATCTCTATAATTTGTTAGTTTCCCTTTCAACAACCATATGGAATTTCTAAAAAGTGCCTACAACTTTATCTTTGCTCTTTATAGGGAAATCTCACCACCTTTTTTGATGCATTATTAATAAAAGTAACAAAATAAGCATCCACTCCTAGTGATTTTACATTAATTAGGACACAAACATTAAAATATATCAGATCTAATATTTTTGTATCCCTTTTAGGACCATGCCTTATAAATGACACTATTTTTATCTACCCATAATACAATGTTCACAAAATTTAAATTATGTACTTTTTATCCTAGGAAAAAAAATTTGTTCAGCAAGGATTTTCAATCATGTGCTCAATTATTTTTTGCCACAAATCTATTCTAGACTCCTCTTTTGCAACAACAACAATATCTAACTTCTCCACCTTTGATTTTAATGTGTAGTGAGTGCTTATTTTCTGCCCCTTTGCAGCAATGACTAATCCCTTTAGAATTTTCCGTCCTCCATTGCTAAACACTATATGGAATCCTTCATCATCTAGATTCCCATTCGAAACCAATTTCATTCCAAGATTTGGTACACGCCTGACCTATTTAATAAATAAACTACAACCATCCTTTGTATTTATTAGAACATCTCCTACTCCTTCGATATTACAAAGACATTTATTACCCATGGGAGCGTTACCCATATTACTAGATTTATAAGAAATAAAATATGATCACTATAATGACTAGCATAATAAAAACAAACATCTTCAAAGGAAAGAGTAATTAATACCTCACCTTCTAATGCAATGGCAGTAGTTTCTTCATTATCGTTGTTGTTGGTCCCCACTTGCCCATTTTGTTCCCCTTTTAATATTTAACAATATTCATAATCAAATACAATTTTTAATGAAGTGAGTTTGTTCAACATTGTGTGAATATAGTGTATGTTTTTGGGGAAACTAGGCACACTATCCAAAATATTTCAAAGAGGCTTCAAAACTTTGACATTGAAAGCATTCTTTCTCAACAGCCTCATTGACAATGGATTTCACATTGACTCCATGGTCATGAGACAATTAGGGAAGCTCAAGGGAAGTGATATTAGGTACTAATTGGATTTGACAAAATAGTATATGTGGATTCTTCATATGGTGTGGCTGAGGAATCCTCACAAACATTTCACATACATCCTCCTTCAATACTTTGTCTAGTTTCAAAACTAGGAAAATGGAGCAAACTAGTATTTCTTGGTTTGGTTCCCGACACCACCGAACCTTTCCAAACTGATTGTCGAGGGATCCTATGGAATTAAAAAATACTAACATGCCTTAGACACTCAATGGTTGAACCCGAAAACTCATTAGACATGTTATTCAAGTTTCCACAATTTTGGCCAATTTTGAGCTTTGTTAATCATGACCCTAGCAGGTTCCAACTGACTCCAAATGGTATCAAATTTGAAAATAAAGGATATGGTGAGTATTATTAATTTTACAATATGACCCATGAGCACTTATGATGACTTTATTCTTCTTCAACTTGATTTGGGGCTGAGGAGAAAAGGGGCAAATTGACTAGGAAAAATAGGTCAAATTCCCCCCAAGGGTGAAGGACAAATTCACTTCCCAACTCAAGTATGACCCTCCTAAATTTCAGAAAAGAGTATGGGAATTAATATAATTCATTGGGGGATTTCATTAATCATGTTTATTAGCTCTGCAAACTGGTTAGAAAGCACAAAATTCAGATAACAACTTTCAGTGAAATTGATTAAGGGGAAATGGTATTAATAGCTCAATTTTGACACATGAAAAGTAGATTGAATGGTTCATATAATGACATGAAATATATATTCCATAAATAAAATACAAATGGATGATCCAATATGTTATAAACTCTTTCAAGCTTGAAACCAATTTCATTAAAACTAGTGACTCAAAAGCATGAGAATTCAATCTTTTTACACATGGATTTATGATATTTAGAATTATAAAGCTTATGAAAATAAGATTATATATCCTTACATAATGTAACTAATCTTGTTCATCAAATATATTCATCAAATCAAAATCACCACCCCAACAAGTGCACCATCACATGAGAGTATGGGGGAATGGAGAAGAAGGAATGCGAGAATAGGGAGAGAGATGAGAATTTGATTTGTATGGAAATTCAACCTGAAACTAAAAACATTCATTCATATCCGATCAGAGGTCTTAATTCCCTCTCCATCAACCAACTTGAAAAGGAATCCAACTCCCTCAAAATTGGTTCACAAGCAGGGCGAGTGAACACTCACCGTGCAATGGACAAGCAAAAGATGTCAAAAATGCCAAAGGGAAATTAAAAAATGATATAAATCAATTCTAATTCATCGATACATCCTTTTATTAACTTTGTGAGGAATCCTAAGCTCCATATTTCCTCCATAGGCTTCCTCCAACTCAACATACTGGTTTAGTAACTCATATGACACTTTTCTTCTTTCTTCATGCTCCAACTCTTTTCCCAATTTGAATGCATTCCTCTAAATCCAAAATGCAGCTTATTGGTGGATATTTTTATCCCTGTCATGTCATATTTTTCATATTTCTGCAATCAGGTTTGAGCTAGTCATATTTCTCATAGAATCTTCCATTATTAGTTTTCATAGAGTGCATAGAATATCCTTCCAAGTGGCACACATTGTCTTCTTAGTCTCTTCCTCTTCTATGGGAGTTAATATCCTCTTCTAATTCAAATTACTTGTCTCATTATAGGATATGTGACACAACATCACCCTCCAAGAATGTTACATTCCTCATGGGTTAGAATCTGGTTGAAGCTCATGCCAAGTGTGTGGGGAATCTAGTCACCCAAAGGCTCCACAGCCTTCCAAGGGTCTTCATGTACCAATTCCACCTTATTTTCTTAGCATTTATTATTTATGTGACCCATTTTAATGTAAATATGGTAAAATTAAGTCATTTTGGTTCCCATATCCCTCTTATTACAGCATTTATGTTTCCATCTCAACCTAGGGAACTTGTAAGTTGGTGAAACATTATTTGCAAGTAGTATTATTTGTATGGGGACATGATAGTCCTCCCCACCCAAGGTTGCTTGTCCTCAATAAATTCCAAGTTTGGATGCTTCAAAATTTGTTCATATTCCCAAGTGGCATCCTCACTTGGTAATCCTTCCTTTGCACCAAGTTCTCTCTTATGGTTCTTCTATTTAATTTTTTTTAGCTGCAATTTGAGTAGTGGAACTCATGTACTACAATTTTGTGTTCCCAAAAGTAAATAGTTGTGGATTTTTCACATTGATATATCCTGTGACATCACTAGTGAACACCAAAAGATCAATTAATTACATTGAAAAAAATTTGCACAAATAATCTTTACCTCCATATTTTGGAAACCTTTTCTGAACTTTCAACCCTTTTTTACCCACTGTATAATTCTTTGAAGTTGCAACTGCATTTCTAAACTTGATTTTTTCAATATTCCAAGAAAGTTTCAAAGAGGAACCACCATGCTTCCTGTTGCACTACTCCGATTACAATCACCTTCTCGATTGGTGACTTAATAACCCATACTTCTTCTTGCCCCCAAATTATGTGCATCAACAAGGTACCTCATTTAAGAATCATGAAAGTGCATGTACACGCAAGTAAGTAGATAATTGTGTGGCCCATACACACAAGAATCAAGTATTATATCAAATCTTCTCATATTAAATTGTGTGGGCGGAATAATATTAAATCCTCTCATGATTGAATTGGGGACGAACCAAACGGACCAAATTGATACTCACAACCCCGAATCCATAGATTGATTTAGCAAAATCCCCTTTGGGAAATGGGTAGTTGTACATAGATATGTATTTGAAAAATCCTTCGTGTTTTGCTTCGCCTCCCTATGAAACTTCATAGGTTTTAATCTATATTTTAATTTGTATAATGTATAAGTAAATAATATGTGTATATATTTAATTATATTAAATCACATAACATATGAACTATATATATTTATTTATATTAAACTCTTTAACATATGAAGTATATTAACATATTTATATTCATTATTTATTATTATTATATTTACATATTTTACCATTATTAAGGTGAAAGAAGTTTATATATCATAAGGGTGTTTATAAAATATTTACCTATTTTATAAATTCTATTAAGTATTATATTTACATTTATTACAAGTATAGTGTGGATGGATGATGAATGTATGGATTTTAATATAATTCCCTAAAATCAAGCATGTTTTGTTGGGAGAAATAAAATGGGAACAATTTTAGTATTATGTTTCCCTTGTGGTTTGAATTTTGTACTTTGGTGGGGTGTTTTAGAATAATCCCACTTGTTATGCATGCTTTAAATGGTAAACATATCCCATATGTTTTAAATGATGACGATGATGAACTAGATGACAATGACTGTGGTGATGTTTTTGATGATGACGATGATGGAAATGATGATAATCATGATCATCATCATCATATTCGTCATTGTCATCGTGATTATCACAATATTCATCATCATCAGCATAATCATCATTTATGTCATCATCATCGCCATTGTCCTTGACATCATCATCATCATGATTATTGAAATTTTCATCATTTATTCATCATTGCCTTTGGCATAAGAAATAACATCTACCCAAAATATGTGATTAGTGGAAAAGGGTCATGGAGGACACACACAATTTATGCATGACAAATAACAACTTATTTTTTAAGATGATCGACATCATCATTCTCATTATATTCATCATCATTGTCATTGTAATCATCACCATCATCATCATTCATTTCATTTCCATCATAATCATCAGCAATGTCGTCATTGCCATTATCCTCCTCCTCCTCATCATCATAATCATCATCATCATCATCATTGTCATCGTTCTCCTTATTATCATCATCATCATAACCATCCTCAATATCATAATCATTATCCTCATTTTCATCTTCAACATCTGGGTGTAAAACTAGATGCAAAAGTGGATAAAAACATGGATGCAAAAAAGGATGCAAAAAAAGTAGGTGCATAATGGGGTGCACAAAAAATGGATGCAAAAGGTGATGCAAAAGTGGATGCAAAAAATGATGCAATCATGGAAGCAAAACATGATGAAAAAAGTGGCACAAAAGTGGATACAACCATGGATGTAAAATTGGATACAAAATTGGATGCAAAAGTGGATGCAACAAAAGTAGATGCAAAAGTGGTCGTAACACCCAACGCAAAACCTGATGCAAAAGTGGATGAAAAAATGGATGCATAAAGGGATGCAATAACTGATGTAAAATTGGATGCAAAAAAAGATGCAAACGTGGATGCAAAAGTTGAAGCAAAAGTGGGTTTAAAAGTAAGCGCAAAAATGAGCGTGAATTGGGATGCGACAAAAGTGGATGCAAAAGTGGATGCAATAGTAGACGCAAAAAAAGATGTAAACATGGATGCAAAATGGGATGCAAAAATGGATGAAAATGTGGGTGCAAAAGTGGACGAAAAAATGGATGCAAAAATGGTTGAAACAAAACGAGATGCAAAACTAGACTCAAAACAGGATGTATACTTTGATGCAGAACTTGGCGCACGAAGGGATACAAAAAAAGAAGCAGAAGTGAATGCAAAAGTGGATGAAAACAAGGGCGTAAAAGTTGAGGAAAACATGGGCATAAAAGGGGGCGCAAGAAGTGTAGATGTACAAACTAGGTGCAAAATTAGGTGCAAAACCAAGCTCAAAACTTGTCGCAAAACCTGATGCAAAACCTAGCGCATAACCAGGTGCAAAACCTAGTGCAAATTACGCCGCAATTTGCGCCAGGTTTAGAAAAAGGACACAAAAAGTGCCTAAAATAGCACCAACCCATGAAATTGTGCCATTTTGTCCAAAACATGAAGTAAAATACACTGAAAGATGGTCTAGGCACAAAAAAGGATGCAAAAAGAGACGCTAAATCCAGTTTTGTTGTAGTGTATTGAGGGAAAGGAAAGATCGGGGAATATATATAGGAAGGGATGGTGGGGGATATAGATAGGTACTAGTGGAGAGGGAGAGGGAGTGAGAGAGAGGAAAATAGGGGGGGTGGGGGAAAGAGAGGGAGGGAGGGGGTAAGCAAGGGAGTTTTTCAGGGAGAGGGAGAGAAGAATAGAGGGAAGGAGCAAGAGAGAGAGTGTTATGGAGAGAAACTTCTTATGGATTGGGGTAGACCACAATATACTGAATGACACCATAAATCAATCCATTCCAATATGCAAGAGAAATAAATGCATCTAACACTAAGGGATATGCAGCGTACCTTATTCTAGAAGGTTGATGTAGATCCTCGTTGAGATTTTCCAACAAACTTGTATTCACAATTCACTCTCAACAACAGCAAACAAGAAAATCATGCTATATATCAAAGTGTTAGGCCTACTCTATCATATATAAACCATCATGTATAAACAAAGAACTACATCCATGGACAAAATATTCATATTTATGCACATGTATTGGACAGGAAATGGATATTTCTATTAATAAAAACAAAGATAGAATAGTGACAAACTCTGTAGACACTTCTTCGAACTAGAGAAACCAAGTCCTCCACCTGGGCCTCCACCAATTCAATCCTTAATCATAATGGAAAGCTTACAAATCAAAGGAAAGCTTGAGAAGAGCAGCACTGTGTGCTCCGAAGGGACAAAGGAATGCATAATCGAGCATAAACAAGTGAGGCAACAATGAACTATAGTTTCCTCACTCTCCAAATTATCCTCCTCCAATGTATCCAAGAGGTTCAATATATATCCCTCCAAATAGGCAATGGAGGGTCAACTTAGAGCCTTCTTAAGGCATATGGAAGGCCAAGAGTCAAGTTATTTGGGACTCTATGAGGAAAAATACCAAAAACATTGTCTTCATGAACATTTTCGATGTACGCGGGTATTGGCTCAGAAGCTGAGTGTACACATGGATATTGGTTTAAAAATCGTGTATACACATAAACATGTGTTTTTTGTGGACTTTCTGGGGAAATCAAAGCATAATTTGAGAAAAAGGGGTCTAAGGAGTCCACAGAGGGACATGGAAGGCCATAATAATGTGATTTGCCAGGTGTGGTAAAATCAGCTATAACAGATACCCCCTAATGTGTGAAGTAAAAGGGGTAACATTATGGCCGAAATACATTATATCCATCCCAGAAGTGGAGTAATGAAGACCCAGGTGGAAGAACCAGCCACTCATCAGTACAATACAATGATAAATATCTGCATGTGACTGCAAATATACATGTAGCAGTCCCGGATACATAAAAGTACAATAACATGAATATGCATGATATACGAATGCCATGTGTGGTCATCGCCACGTAAAATATACAATGAAAAATATCTCCATAATGGATGAAGATATCTAGTAGCATACTGAAATCTAGTCATGAGAGCTGACATCTCATAAATACTTGCATGATCAAGGAGGTAGCATATGTGGAATGCAACCAAGATCGGAGATCTTCTATGCAAATTGTTATGAGTACATGTCCCATCACGCGAATAAGGGTGTTGAGGTTGAAAATGATGGTCCATTGTTTGATTGCTAGTCATTTATGTATATCGTTAATAGACGTGAGATATCCCGTCATTAATGATAATGGGAATCAAGGTATAGAGTGCAATATAACAAGTGTGAATAGATGTGTTGAGGTCGAACACTTAAAAGAATCCATTGATCAGGGGATATTGATGTATCCCCAAAACTATCGATGGAGAGAAAACCTACCACTGACGACTGTAAGTCTCAAGGCACTCAAATGGAATCTAGACTCCTATTCCATAATTAATGATCTGAAGTCAATGGAATGGAATCCACTAGAAGGAGGGCGTTAGGGCATCCCCCATCAACCAACACAAGGTACTCAGCAACGCTGGATAATGTGGAAGAACTCGAATGAATAGGATGTGCATAAACTAGTAATTGTATTGGGAATGGTCGACATGCAAATTCAAGATAACTGAGGAATGGTTGACTCAGGCTAAACTTCCTTCTAACAAGAGAATAAGGAAAATGGTGACTAAACATAGGCAGCACAGACTCAACATGCAAATTGGAACAACTCTGTGACACAAGAGGCATCAACAGAGGCTCCATAGGGAATGGAATCATAACCAGTCAGAGGAGAAAACTCAAAGTAACAACTACAACTCCTAAATTAATACTAACAAACGACCCAATGGATGTGATATGCAGTGCTCTGTTCAAAGGCAACATGAATCGACAACTGCCAAATATAATATCATTTCTCATCCAATTTTTTATTGTTTTTTTTGTCATTTTTTAGATTAAAAATATTGAAAAATAATAAAATTTCTTATAGTATATAGATAGGAGGAGATTAATGTCACGAGCAAGAAAACTAGTTCCAAGCAGTGGAACATACTTATTCTCAATGCAAGGAAGCATGTGCAAGATGAGGAAACTCAAGGGAATGTATCCTCCTGGTAAGGGATGATCAAGCTGTAAATGATATGTAAAAGGATCTGCTTGGCTAGGATTGAGACAAGCTCAGGCTACATGGCTTATAAATATGAAGCAGGGAGTCGGCATAAATCTCAATAAGGCAAGCAAAATGTATGAAATGAAATTACAACTTGATATACAAGGGATTCCCTCTGGGAGAATGCCAACATAAAGTTCAAGAGGAGTATGAAGCTCTTGCTCAAGGACATGGTGGGACTACAAGGGACTCCCAATCATAGAGGAAAAATCTCAGCATAGGTACCAAATTTCAAAATGGGATCTAACTAGGGCACCCATGTATAGGAAATCTCTACCACTTACATAATGTCACTTCTAATAGTAGTATGAAGGTTCTGTGAAATTACAAAGTGGGTTCCTACCTACAGTTTAGGTGAAATGGTCATAATGAAATGCATGATGCAAGTAGATATGGAGTCCTAACCTATATGCTAGTTCAAAATTATACCTGGCATGGGCACGAATGGGTCAAAGCCTCAGTGAGAGTGTACAAAAAATGGACCCTACATGACAACAATATTAGTCCAAAACAACTGGAAATAGTTAGTAAAGATTCCAAACTATAGGGTATAAGAAGGACTGATCATGACAAATGCATTGAAATGAAATAGTGCGATGAACGATGGGACATCAGAAGGAATGTAAGGTGTATACCTAACATTCACATATACACTACCACTCCTGTGAGGGTGAACACTAGATTTAATCCCAGATGAAGGGAGGGAAAATCCTCCACAAATGGAGTAGAGGATGGAATATGACCACTCCCGAATATAGGAGCAAGGTAAGGGGATGTGGTTCCCCCTAGTCCAACGCTAGGGTCCGCACTAGGACCTGGAGCGAGTGACGGGATACCAGTAGTGATATCAAGGAACATAAAAGGACCCCAAATCAAGAGAACATAAATATACTCAAGAAACCGCAATCCCAAAAGCCAACTAGCACACAAATAACACACTCCTAAGAAAATCTAAGCCAAAATGAAAGAAATCTAGGAGGAGGATAAATGATATCCTGAATGTAGCAAGTATGTCTCTCCTAGGAGAGGCTTGAGACTCCCATACACTACAAGCAGAGGCATGTAACCAATTATAGTGTCCCTCAGCTTCAACACGTAAAGATACTGTGATGTCTGACCCCTACCTAGCTAGGACACTCATAGAATAACATCTCCAAGTACCCCCTGTGATACCTAGGTAATGAAAATAAGGTCACTCCAATATAACCAATCCTTATGCAGAAAGTTGCAGGAGGTATCTACCATATGGGAAGGGTAACAAATGGTGAAGCTTGAAAGCAACAACTAGTACCTCAAAATCCCCCATATACGAATAATATCGTAGAAATATCTCCGGCGGTTCACAGAGAGTGGTCAGGGTCTATCCCAACCAAAAAAGTGTACGTTTCCTTGTTCTTAAATCCTGTGTAATATTAGCCTCTTGAGAACACTAATTATACCGAGGATTTCAGTCTCTCACCTGGACAGACACCTACTTGTTTTGTTTAGTAGTCTTGGAGAATTTACTCACAATGAACTATTCCAAGACTCTAAAACCTAAGCTTGTTGATGTACCCTATCAAATAAAAATGTGTAATCCATTTTAATTTAAGCATTGATTTTAGGGGATGTGATTACTCAAAGGAAATGATCGTGCAACCAATGATGTTATGACTCAATGAAAGTAAATATGCACACCTAACAAACAATTCCAAGTGCAATTTTGTCTTTAAATGAGGAAACAGGGTATGCAACTACATGAAATGCAGAAATATTCATTCCCTTCTAAATGCCAATGAAATCCTTCCTATATGAAATCCTAAACACAACTCTCATCCAAGTGATCCAATGCAATTATCTCCTTAAATCCATATGTGAGATGCAAGTAAGAATGAAACTATATAATTATTTTGTATTTTCAATATAAAAGAATGAAGATGCAATAAAAGTCATTAAAATTCTCAATCTCTGCAACAATCATAAAACAAAAGCCAAGCAAGACACTGAGACAAAAATACTAATGCACTAATGGAAAAACAAAAAAGGATATAAATGACTAGAACTACTTTCAAAGAAAAATCAATGAAAAAGCGGTTTTTGGTCACGAAAGAAGCAGTCAACACACAACATCATTACCCAGGAAGACCCAACCACACTCACAACCCACCCAAAAACTACCCACATCAAACTCAACCAAAAACAGGAGGATGTATGCGATTATTCAAAGAACAGTAGCGTATGTATGCAACGTTTAGCCAAAAACCTGCATGTATACGTGACTTTTAGACAAAAACCTACGTATACAGAGAAGAAAGTGGTAAAAAGAAGTCCAAGGTTCAAACCACTCTAGGGGAGTGTCAATGGATGAACATACTACTAAATGCGAAATAGAAATGGGGAGAAACAGAGAGCAAGTTAAGCACATTGTGCCCCCAAACCCCAAAGAAAAACAAGGAACATCCCCAATGGAGTTGCCAATTTTGTTATAGAGAGAAACTTTCTATGGCTTAGGGTAGACCACAACACACTGAATGACACCAAAAATCAATCCATTTGAATATGCAAGAGAAATAAATGCATATAACACTAAGGGATATGAAGCGTACCTTATTCCAGACAGTTGATGTAGATCCTTGTTGAGCTTTTCCAACACACTTGTATTCACAATTCCCTCTCAACAACATTAAACAAGACAAGTATGCTATATATCAAAGTGGTAGGCCTACTCTAACATATATAAACCATAATGTATATGCAAATAACTACATCCATGGAAAAAATAATCATATTTATGCACATGTATTAGACAGGAAATGGATATTTCTATTAATAAAAACAGAGATAGAATAGTGACAAACTCTGTCGGCCCTTCTTCGAACCAGAGAAAGTGAGTCCTCCACCTGGGCCTCTACCACTTCAATCCTCCATCACAATGGAAATCTTACAAAGCAAAGGAAATCTTGGGAAGAGTAGCACTGCATGCTCCAAAGAGACAAAGGGATGCGGACTCAAGCATAAACAAGTGAGGCAACAATGAACTATAGTTTCCTTGCTCTCCAAATTATCCTCCTCCAATGTATCCAAGAGGCTCAATATATATCCCTCCAAATAGGCAATGGAGGGTCGAGTCTAAGCATTCTCAAGGAATATGGAAGGACAAGATTCAATTTATTCGGTACTCTATGAGGAAAACTTCAAAAACTTTTCCTTCATGCACATTTCTCGATGTATGTGGGTATTGGCTCTAACGTTGTGTGTACATGAGGATATTGGTTTAAAAGTCACGTATACACATAAACAAGTGTTTTGTTGGGGACTTTCTTGGGACATCAAAGAATAATTTGAAAAAAGGGGGTCCAAGGAGTCTGAGGGACATGGAAGGCCATAAATATGTGATCTACTAGGCGTGGTAAAATCGGCTAAAACAAAGAGAGTGTAGAAGGGATAAGAAAAGAGTAAGAGAGAGAGAGAGAGGAAGGGTGAGAAAGAGAGAGTGATAGAATGGGAGGGAGAGAGAGAGTGAAGAGAGATATAGTGATAGAGAATGAGATTGAAAGAGAGAGGGACTGGAGAGAGAGAGAGACAATGATTGAAGAGAGTGGTTATGGGAGAGAATGAGTGAGTGAAGAAGGGGTAGAGAGGGAGTGTGGAAGGGATGGTAAAATATTGAGAGAGAGAGAGAGAGTATAGAAGGAGGAGAGAGATTAAACTTGACAAAGAGAGTGAGATATAGATAAATAGAGGGGGAGAGAGATAATGATTGATAGGGAGGGAGAGGTAAGAGAGAGATAGTAATAGAAACATTGATTGAGAGAGACGAGGAGGGAGGGAGGGAGGGAGGGAGAGGGTAGTAAGGGAGTGGTTATGGGAAATAATGAGTTAGTGAGTGAGGGAGTATAAAAGGAATTGTTTCAGAGAGAGAGAGAGATATAGAAGGAGAGAGATAATGATTGTGAGAGAGAATGGGGGAGAGATAAAGATAGTAATAAATATATTGATTGAGAGAGAGTGGGAAAAAGAGTGAGAGAGGTAGAAAACAAAGGGGAGGGGGTAGAAAGGGAGTGGTTGTGGGAGAGAGAGAGAAGTAAGTAGAGAGAGGGAGTGTCAAAGGGATAGGAAAAGAGTTAGAGATAGAGAGAGAGAGAGAGGGAAGACATACATAGTGATAGAGATATTGATTGAGAGAGGGGGGGGAAGGGAGGGGAAAGAGAGATAATGAGTGAACGGAGTGGTTATTGGAGAGAATGAGTAACTAAAGGAGGGGTAGAAATGTAGTGTGGAATAGATGGGAAAATATCGAGAGAGAGAGAGAGTATATAAGGGGAGAGAGAATTAACTTGAGAGATAGAGTGACATAGAAATCAATAGAGGGGGAAAGAGATAATGATTGTGGTGAGAGAGGGGGGGAAGAGAGAGATAGTAACAGAGAGATTAATTGAGAGAGGGAGGGATTTAGAGAGATATAGAGGTACAAAAAGAGGGTAATGCGTAAAAAGGGAGTGGTTGTGGGAGAGAATGAGTTAGTGAGTGAGGGGGAGGGATGAAGTGTTGAAGGGATGTGAATATAGAGATAGAAGGCTAGATAGCTAATATGAGAGAGAGTTTGGGAGGAGAGACAAAGAAGTGATAGTGAGGGAGGGAGAAGAGAGAGATCGTGATAGATATATTGATTGAGAGAGAGGGAGGGAGAGGGGGACAGGGGGAGAGAGTGATAGAAGGGGAGATAGATATTGAGAGAGAGGGAAGAGGAGGGAAGGAGACACATGGATAAGGAGAGAGGGTGAGGAAAAGAGCAAGAGAGGTAGAAAAAGAAGGGGAGGGGGTAGAAAGGCAATGGAAGAGATAGATAGTGATAGAGAGACTGATTGAGAGAGAGAGAGAGGGAGGGGAGAGAAATGTATCGAGAGAGAGAGAGAGAGAGAGAGAGAGAGAGAACTTGAGAAATAGAGTCATATAAGGGGAAAGAGATAGTGAGAGAGAGAAAGGAGAGAAGGAGATGGATTGATAAGGAAGGAGGGATATAAAAAGAGTGAGAGAGGTAGTGAAATAAGGGGAGGGGTATCAAGGGAGTGGTTATGGGAGTGAGTGAAGGAGGGAGAGAGAGGGAGTGTAGAAGGAATCAACAAAGATTTAGGGAGTGGGAAAGAGATAGAGATATCGATTTGCATCATGTAAGCGTAGATGTGCATAACACATATGCATTAAAATGCAGACATGTAATAACACATATACATAATGCATGTCTATGCTTTCAACACACATCAATCCTTTGAAAGATACAAAGAATTTGTGCTATGACTTGCATAGCACGTAATGTTTAAACGTATATGCATTTTAACACATATGCATTATGGAATTCATAGAAAATTATTTAAATCTTCATTCGTGCTATGAATTCCATAATGCATTTATGTTATAATGTATATGTATTTTAATGTACATTCATTTTAACGCATATGCGTTATGGAATTCTTATCAAATGTTAATATGAATCTTCCTTAACGCATATGCATTTTAGTGTACATTCATTTTAACACATATGCATTACGGAATTCATAACAAATGCTTTGATTCATTTGATGTGTTTATTTGTCCGATGGATGTTTAGACCTCCATAAGATATATTGTTATAGCGCATATGCATTATGGAGTTCCATGCATCCATATCACACAGGCATGCATCAAGTGACAAAGTGTATTTTACGGAGGAGGGATGAAGGGAATGAGAGAGGGAAAGAGAGGGATGGCGAGGTAGTTAGTGGAAGGGGAGAGAGACAGATGGCATGAGAGAGAGAGAGAGAGAGTAGAAAATGTGAAATATTGTGAAGTCTTGAAGGAAAAGATGCAGAAGGTAACCAATATCTATTATGAAGTTTTGGATGCCCTAGAGAGAGAGAGAGAGAGAGTAGAAAATGTGAAATATTGTGAAGTCTTGAAGGAAAATATGCAGAATCTAACCAATATATACTATGAAGTATTAGATGCCCCAAAGAGATAGATAGAGAGAGAGAGAGAGAGAGATCCATTTGAACCATGGAAGCATAGATGTGCATAACACATATGTATTAAAATGCATACATGTAATAACACATATACATTACTCATGGATATGCATCCAACACACATCAATTCTTTGAAATATACAAAGAATTTGTGCTATGACTTTCATAACGCATATATGTTTAAATGTATATGTGTTTTAACACATATACATTATGGAATTCATAGAAAATGATTTGAATCTCCATTCATGCTAGGACTTCCATGATGCATTTATGTTATAACCTACATGTATTTTAATGTACATACATTTTAACACATATGCGTTATGGAATCCATAGCAAATGCATTTTAACACATATGAATTATGGAATTCATAGCAAATTCTTTGATTGTTTTGATGTATTTATTTGTTTGATGGATTCTTAGAGCTCCATAACATATATGTGTTATAGAGCACATGCGTTATGGAGGTCCATGCATCCATAGCACAAGGGCATGCATCAAATGTCAAAGTGGATATTAAGGAGGAGGGATGAAGGGATGAAGAGAATGAAAGAGAGAAAGATCGATGGGGAGGTGGTTAGTGGAAGGGGAGAGAGACAAATGGCATGAGAGAGAGAGAGAGTAGAAAATGTGAAAGATAGTGAAGTCTTGAAGGAAAAGATGCATAAGATTACGAATATATACTATGAATTCTTAGATGCCTCAAAGATAGAGATATATATATATTGGGGCTTAGGGGATTAGATAGAGATAGATATTAGATTAGGTGGTGGTGGTTAGTGGTGTATGTGTGTGTGAGAGAGAGATATGGACAGAGAGTAGTAAACATGAAAGATTGTGAAGACTATAAGGAAAATATGCAGAAGCTAACCAATGTCTACTATGAAGTTTTGGATTCCCTGAAGAGAGAGAGAGAGAGAGAGAGAGAGAGAGAGAGAGAGATTAGGGGTTAGGGATTTAGAGAGAGAGAGAGAGAGAGATCAAGTGGTGGTGATTAGTGGTAGGAGTAGGTGAGAGACTAAGAGAATATGAATGAGCAAGTGGAAAAAGGATATACATATATAGAGAGAGGGATGGGGATGTGGTTAGTGGAAGGGGAGAGAGAGAGAGTAGAAAAGCAGAAAGAGTGTGAAGTGTGTTTGAGGAAAACCTATAGAAGCTGACCAATATCTAGAATGAATTTTTGGAGAGAGGGAGAGAGAGAGCTTGGGGGATAAAGGTTTATAGAGAAAGAGAGAGATCAATTGGTTGTGATTAGTGGTAGGAGTAGGAGAGAGATTGGGAGAGTGCAAATGAGGGGGTGGAAAATGGATATAGAGAGAGGGAATGGGATGGGAAGGTTGTTAGTTGAAGGGGAGAGAGAAAAGTGATGAGAGAGAGAGAGAGAGAGTAGAAAACATGAAAGAGTGTGGAGTCTTGAAGGAAAATATGAAAATACTAACCAATACCTACTATGAATTTGTAGACTCCCTCAAGACACACACACACATAGATTGGGGAATAGTGGTTTAGAGAGAGAGAGAAATCGAGTGGTGGTAGTTAGTGGTGTGTGTGAGAGAGAGAGACATATAGGGAGAGTAGAAACGTGAAAGAGTGTGAATTATTAAAGGAAAATATTCAAAAGATAAAAAAATATCCACTATTATGTTTTGGAGATGAGAACAAGAGATATTGGGGGTTTATAGAGAGATAAAGAGATTGAGTGGTGGTGGTTAGTGGTAGGAGTAGGTGAGATTCTAGGAGAGATTGAATGAGGGGGTGGAAGGGGGATATATATATATATATATATAGGGAGAGAGAGAGAGAGAGAGAGGTGGTTATTGGAAGGGGAAAGAGATGGATAGCATGAGAAAGAGAGAGTAGAAAATGTGAAAAAGTGTGAAGTCTTCAAGGAAAAGATGAAAATTTTGACCAATATCTACTTTGAAGTTTTGGAGAGAGAGAGAGATGGAGAGACAAAACTTAGGGGTTATGATTTTAAAGAGAGAGAGAGATCAGGCGGTGGTGGTTAGTGGTAGTAGGTTAGAGACAAGGAAAGGGTGAATGAGGGGGTGGAAGAGGGATATAGAGAGAAGGAAAGGGAAATGGAGGTGGTTAGTGGAAGAGGGGATAGATATATGACTTGTGTGTGTGTGTGTGAGAGAGAGAGAGGGAGAGATAGAGTATGAGACATGAAAGAGTGTGGTCTTGAAGGAAAAGATGCAGAATCTAACTAATATCTAATATTAAGTTTTAGATTCCTTGAAGACAAGAGGAAAGTGTGAGAGAGAGGGACAGAAAGAGTGAGATTGGGGGTTAGGGGTTTAGAGAGAGAGACTAAGTGGTCATATGGTGGTGGTTAGTGGTAGGAGTAGGTGAGATACCAAGAGAGGCCAAATGAGGCAGTGGAATATGGTTATAGAGATAAGGAAATGGATGGGGAGGTGGTTAGTGGAAGGGGAGAGAGATAAATGACATGAGAGAGAGAGAGAGAGAGAGTAGTTGAATGAAAAGATAAAAAATATAACCAATATTTGCATCTGATTTTTGGATTCCCTGAAGACAAGAGGAGAGAGAGAGAGAGAGAGAGAGAGAGAGAAGGTGTTATGAGATTAGAGAGAGATATAAGGTGATGGTATTTAGTGGTATTATTAGGTGAGAGACTAGGAGAGGGGGGATGAGGGGGTGGAATAGAGATATATA
>LPNX010395231.1:507325-525166 GCA_001517045.1 Pseudotsuga menziesii | reverse complement strand
TAGCCAATCCTACTCTAGCCTAGCCTAACCTATATTAACCTATCCTACTGTACTATATCCTACTCTAGCCTAATATACTCTAGCGTATTCTATCCTAAACTACTCTAGTCTATCTTACTCTACCATGCTCTAGCTAGGCCTAGACTACTTTATCCCCCCCTAACGTACTCTAGCCTACTGTAACCTAGTCTAGCCTATCATATCCTATCTTAGTCTAGCCTATTCTAGCATAGTATGGCCTACTCTATCTTAAACTAGCCTACACTATCCTAGCCTAGCCTACTATCCTACTCTAGCCCAACCTTGCCTACTCTAGCCTAGCTTATCCTACTCTAGCCTAACCAAATAGCATGCTCTAGCCTAGCCTACCTTACCCTACTCTAACCTTTTGAAGCCTAGCCTTCTCTAAGCCTATCTGAATCTAGCCTATCCTACTCTAATATAGCCTACTCTAGCCTACTTTATCATAGCCTACTCTAGCCTACCCTAGCCTACTCTAGCCTACCTACTCTACCCTCTCCTAGTCTATCCTACTCTAGAATATTCTATCATAGCCTATTCTAGCTTAGCTTAGCCTAGACTAGTGTATCCTATCCTAGTCTAGTCTCGTCTAACCTAGCCTACTCTAGCCTAGATTAGCCTATCCTAGCCTAATGTAGCCTATCCTAGCCTAATGTAACCTAGCCTAGCCTAGATTACCCTAGGATACTGTATCCTACTCTAGCCTAGCCTAGCCTACTCTATCCTACTCTACCATAGCTTAGCCTATCCTATCCTAGCCTACTCTAGCCTATCCTAGGCTACTCTAGCCTAGCCTTTCCTAGCATAGCCTACTCTATCCCAGCCTATATTACTCTTGTCTGCACTAGCTTACTCTAGCCTATCCTAGCCTAACCTACCCTACTCTAGCCTAGACTATCCTATCCTACTCTATCCTATCCTATCTTATCCTATCCTATCCTACTCTATCTTATCCTAACTTAGCCTAGCATAATGTAGGCTACTTTATGCTATCCTAGCCTAGCTTAGTCTAGTCTATCCTAGCCTAGCCTACTCTCGCCTAGCATATTCTAGCCTAAACTAGAGTATCCTAACCTAGCCTAACCTACTCGAGCCTAGCCTAGCCTAGCCTAACCTACTTTAGACTAGCTTAGCTTAGAATACACTAGCTTACCCTAGCCTTGCCTAACCTAGCCCAATATAGCCTAGGATAGCCTAAACTAACCTATATATACTCTATCCTACTCTATCCTAGCCTACTCTACTCTACTCTAGCCTACCCTATCCTACTGTAGCTTACTCTAGCCTACTCTGCTCTAGCCTATCCTATTCTATCCTCTCTTAGACTACGCTACTCTAGCACATTCTAGCTTAGCCTAACCTAGACTAGTGTAGCCTACTCTAGCATAGCTTAGCATATCCTAACCTAGCCTAGCTTACCCCAGGATAGCCTATCCTACTCTAGCATAGCCTAACCTAATCTATCCTAACCTACTCTCCCCTAGATTAGCCTATCCTACTCTAGCCTATCCTATCCTACTTTAGCCTAACATTTCCTAGCATAGCCTACTCTATCCTAACCTATTCTACTCTAGTTTGGCCTGCTTACTCTAGCTTAACATACTCTAGCCTAGCCTAGCCTAGCCTAGCCTACTCTAGGCTAGCCTATCCTATCATATCCTATCCTACTCTAGCTTAACATAACTTAGCCTAGCATAGCCTAGCCTACACTATCCTATCCTATCCTAGCCTAGCATAGCCTATCCTACTCTAGCCTACTCTATCCTAGCCTAGCCTACTCTAGCCTAGCCTATCATACTCTAGCCTAAAATCGAGTATCCTAGCCTAATGTAGCATATCCTATCCTAACCTAACTTACTCGAGCCTAGCCTAGCCTATCCTACTCGAGCCTAGCCTAGCCTACACTAGCTCACCCTAGCCTAGCCTAGCCTAGCCTAACCTACACTAGCTTATGTTGAGTCCACAATTGGTCCCTTTTTAACCATCTTTAATCAGCTTTTCTTCCCTTGTTTTACACTGATCAACATGCTAATCATACATGTTTTCCTCACTCTATGCCCTAAATTGCCAAGATAAGACTGATTATTGTTTTATCCTATTAATGCTTATGATTGTGACAATTAAGGCTGTTTATCTCTCAAAATTGTGCTAATACGTTGTGATTTATGAAGATAGCGCAAGATGAGTTGATTGCAGGAAAGTGGAGCTGAACAAGTCTTGAAACCAGGGGCGTTCGTGATCCAAGGAGACCCTCAATCCTTCAATCATCAATTAAGGCATGTGGTTCCTATGTAACCCTCCAGACAGAGCCGTACAAAGTAGCTGTAACAGAATGTGCTACGATTGGGGGATCTTTAGTATAGCTGTTCGAATATTATGGCGATATGGGAAGATCGCCACTTCTGGGCCAGCTTACAGCTCTTTCTCATTTTCTATATTTGCACCACGCCACATTTTGTAACAACCCGTTTTATTCAGGGTGCCTGAATATCAGAGATCTTCATGGCTGCCCTTTGTAATATGATCGGCTGTTATGGTCCGCATGTATAAAAATGAGGGGCTGCCTTGACCCAGGGGGTTGGAAAATAGATAATTCATTCTTGTATTGACAGTGGAAGTGATCTGTATTCATTCTTCTTTTTAATACAAAGAGTTACCACCGATTTAAGGGAGCTATACATTGTTCATCCAGCATCTCTGTGCGAAGGTTGGGCCCGCCTTCCGCAGAGACTACTGAGTTAAAGTAGGATCTCTGAATTTATTCTCGTATGATGTTCTGTTGATTATATTGCTTGTGTACGCAGCAGGGGCATGTGTGAATTTGCAGTATTACATTTTATTGAGATTGGTGATTGCTATAAATTAACAGTCGACTGGGTAGGAAGTATCCTTTATGCAATTCATTCAATAGCTGTACACAGCTTTGTTCATCTCGCGGTTTCAGATTGTCATCCCACGAATCCCTGCAACTATTTTACTGTTACAGTTGTTAAATTTCATTTCTGCAATTCAATTCTTTAGAGTAGCTGAACTTGATTTACTGCAATTGAATTTCTAGATTACGTTCTGTTTATGTTTATGGATTTCAAGAGTGGTTAGATCGAGTAGGCAAAGCATTTATTCTGGGATATGAATAGGATTTCTTTTCTGTCTGCAATTGTCATTTGAATCTGATTTCATTTCCTGTTGATATATGGTAGGAAGCAAGTGAATTTGTAGTGTTTAGAAGGTTGGTGGGATTACACAGGTTCTGAGGGATGAACATGGTTGTTAAGGGTAAAGTGTTCAATTACAATGATTTGGTGTTTAAGCATAAATTGTGCATCTATCCTTTGAAATAAAAGACTTTCCTAGGTTGACAATAAATCTCGTATGCTCTGAGTGTTGATAATAATTTATCTGCATTTAGGGTGCTCGACATTTTGGCGCTGTTGTCGGGGAAGGATAAAAATTAAACACTATCATTATTTTCATTTGGTAATTGTTTCTAGTCAGTTTCTTTTTATTTTCTTTGATGAAATGATTTGGATTGCATGAATACGAGAAGGGTAAAACGCGATCAATTCCCAACTTCCAAAACCCCACAAGATACTAACAGTGCAGGTGGCTCAGGTCGCGGTCGAGGAGTACCATTGGGCAGAAGGACGTTCATCGACGATCTTGTTGACAAAACTAATTCATCCACCAGAGCTTGTCTTCAAGAAACTCCTATCAGAAGGAATCTTGCCGATCCTGAGGCGCTAGCGTCAGGATTCATGGTGGAGAATCCACGAGCAGCTGCGACTCCCTCGAACATTCCAGTAGACGAAGACACAGCCGTTACAACCGGACCTGTTGGTAAAGGTCCGACCTACCACATCAACAGGAGGGTTGTAACTAAGGAAGAGTGGGATCAGTACCACCAAAAGTTCTTGGATAATTGGAGGAACGAAGAAAAGAAAGAGGAACAGGAGAAGGACGAAGAAAAGAACGCAAAAAGAAACGAAGAGGAGAAAACGGAAGAGGAGATGAGTAACAGACACGGGGCTGATGAGGAGGAAGTAATGGGAGAAAATTGCTCCTTGCCAGAGGGAACAGTGGCTACACTACAATTTCCGTTCAACAACCAGATGGGGCAGCTCCTATGAAGAATATCTCACCATCGGTGTTACCTCGTTTCCATGGAAAGGCGGCAAAGGACCCAGACGAATTCCTTTTTGAATTTGATATTCTTTGTCCCAGCTACGATTATATCACCGATGCCCAAAAGCTAAAACTTTTTCCTGCTACCCTGAAGGACAATGCATTATGCTGGTTTATGAGCCTTGGAGGAGGAACCGTTGCTAATTGGAATACAATGAAACAAGTGTTCCTGGAGAAATATCAGGAATATTGTAATACCAAGGACAAGAGAGAGGAATTATTTAAAATGATGCAGAAGGAGGACGAAAGTTTGGAGGATTTTGTGGAAAGACTGCTGTACAATGTGTAGAGAGCGGGGCAGACGAACATGGGGCTGGATGTACTCAAGATAATCTTGCTCCGTGGGATCAAGGATGATTGTTTAGATATGTTAAATTTGCTTGGTAAGGGAGATATCTCCAAAGAACCTTTTGAAAAAATTGTGGAACTATGGAAGAGATACTCCAGGGGGTCGTCCAGGAACAATAAGTGGGACAAACAAGATAAGCTAGAACGTGATGTCTTCGACAGAACGCAGAAATCATCTAATGGAGGCACCACCGGTGCAGAGATAGGTAATCTCCTTGAAAATTTTAAAATAGAAATGATGAGCTCTATCTCCTCGGAGATCGATGTCCTGAAGGAAAAACAAAAACAAGCAGTGGAGGACCTCACGTTAGGTGTGTTCTGCCCCCGATGTAGAAAGAATCATCCGGTGAGAGAATGCCCGCTTGACAAAGTAAATGTATGTCAGCTGTGTGAGCTGAACAATGATATGAAAGAATGTCCCTCACTTCCTCAAGTAAAGGCCATTCTGCAGGCATCAAATCCAGATGTGGAAGCAGCCTACTTTATTGCACAGAAGAAACCATGGCAGCATCGAAATCAAGGTATGCCTTGAGACTCGTTTCCATTTTTTAATAATATGGGAAATTGGAATAATAACATGCAAAATGTGAATACACAATTCCCTTCAAATTATACTTAGTGGAACTCTTCCCAACCAGCAATGCAAAACTATAACTCATGGAGTCCTTGGACAAAGCCACCACATCAACCCACGTCGTGGTCTCTTGGATGGAGGAATGTCCATCCTGGAAACCAGTTTCCTCAACCACCTCCACCTCAACAATCACCATATTCTCCTCACTTTCTGCAATTCCCTCAATTTCCTCCATATCCTCCATACCCACCTTAGCAGCTGTAGCTACAGAATAATTTTGCCCTGAATATACCAATCTGACCTCAGCTGCCTGCCCAACCTAACCCCAACCCAAATAATAAAGCAGTCCATCAATTGGAGACTGTCAATATGCCTGCTTACTCTCTTTCCCCTGTACCCTGCAATGAAATTCATTTGCGATCTAGGAAAATTGTAGAACCCATAATTACAGAGGATGTTTCACCCTCTGGGCATAAAGAAACAAGGAATTCACAGCATCCATTTGACATAGCTCCTATCATTGAGGATGCTGAGCATCCCTTAGAAGGGACGGCTGAAACATCCGACGATAAAGGGGTGGCTGAAACATCCAATGATAAAATTGACAATACACAGCCTTCCCAGTTGATAAAGCAACCACCATACCCCGAAAGACTAATGCTACCAATAACGGGGGGGCAATCTCAGTTTAACCTCCTTGGAGAGTTAAGGAACCTTTATGTAAAAATTCCCCTTCTTCAAGCTCTTCAAGATGTGCCTATTTACGCTAGAACGATTTGGGACCTGTACACTAAGAAAGCAGGAAGGAAACCCAGGGATCCTCCCACAGTCCACGTCATAGGGAACTTATCTGTCTTGATGATAGGAAAATCCCCTGTGACTAAATATGATGACCCTGGCAATCCTACCATTACTGTACATATAGGACATACATATATACCCAACATGCTAGTGGATCTAGGAGCAACAATCAACGTTATCACAATAGAGACTATAAAGAAGCTTTGGCTCACTAACCTGAGACCGACCCCTACTATTTTGGAATTAGCAGACAGATCCACCATCAGACCCGAAGGGATTCTGGATGACCTTGTCATCTCAGTAGATTCATGGGAGTACCCAGCTGACTTTTTGGTATTACAACCAAAATCGTAGCTTGGGGGACACCCATTGATCCTAGGGAGACCTTGGTTGGCCACAGCTGATGCTTGCATCAGCTATCGATCGGGGTCCATGACTATATCTGATGGTATGGATACTAAAAATCTCACCCTTTATCCTCCGGCTCGGCCAAGTCTAGAGGCTGAAACATCCCTTTGGATAGAGCAGGAGGAGGAGGAGGATGTTCAGCCACTATTAACTATAGGGAAGGCCTTAAGTTTTAAAAATGAAACAGAAGATGACGCTATTAGAAATTTCATTAGTGAACCCGCTTCAGTGAATAGAGAGGTTTATCAAATTATGAACACCACCCTGGGCAAGGAAGAACAAGAAAATCTTACGGAAGAAGCCTTAGTTGGTGACACAAACATAATCCCGGTTGTGAAAAATTCAGAGAGTATTCCTATTGAGGTAGAGCCTAGAAGAACTTTGAATATCAATCCTAGTCTCTCCTTAGAGGAACAGGAACGCCTGATCAGCCTCTTGAAAGAACACAAGGGGGCGTTTTCCTGGGAATATACAGAGATGAGGGCTATTCCCTCTAGTCTGTGTACTCATCACATTTATATTAAAAGTGACTCCCAGCCTGTATGTCAACCCCAACGACGCATGAATCCTGAGGGATATAGTGAAGGAGGAAATCCAAAAACTTTTGGAAGCAGGATTTACATATCCTATTTCAAATAGTGAGTGGGTCTCTCCACTTGTAATTGTACCTAAGAAAAATGGGAAATGGAGGGTCTATGTTGATTACAGGGAATTGAACAAAGAAACTCAAAAGGATCATTTCCCTTTGCCCTTTATTGACCAAGTACTTGATACCTTGGCTGGAAAGAAGTTCTTCTCCTTCCTAGATGGTTTCAATGGGTACAACCAAATCCAGATTGCTCATGAGGATCAGGATAAAACCACCTTCACCTGTCCCTGGGGAATGTTTGCTTATAGAGTGCTTCCGTTTGGATTATGTAACGCACCAGCAACGTTCCAAAGAGTTGTAATTCGCATATTCTCTGAATTGGTCAATGATAGTATGGAAATATTCATGGATGATTTTACTCCCTATGGCAGGGATTTTAATGAAGCATTGGAAAATCTAAAGAAGGTTTTAATTCACTATGAACAGACTTAGCTCTCATTAAGCACTGAAAAGTGCCATATGATGATGAGTGAGGGGGTTGTGGTTGGACATTTTATCTCTGCCAATGGCATTCAGGTGGACCCTTCAAAAATCAAAGTGATTAAGAATATACCTACCCCTTCAACTCAGAAAGAGGTGAGAAGCTTTCTGGGACATGCTGTATATTATCGAAGGTTTATAGAAAATTTCTCCAAACTGGCTTCTCCCTTGTTCTCTCTGTTAATGAAGGATGCACAGTTTGTGTGGAATACAGCATGCTAGACAGCATTCGATGAGCTTAAAGCGAAGTTGTCCACAGCTCCCATATTAAGGGGACCTAATTGGACCCTTCCCTTCCATATTTCTTCAGATGCCTCTGACACTGCTATTGGAGCAGTATTAGGACAGCAGGATGGTCAAGTACCTTATGCCATCTACTATGTAAGTAAAAACTTAGCCCCTGCTGAACTTAATTACACTGTTACTGAAAAAGAATTCCTAGCTATTGTTTACTCCATCAATAAATTTCGACATTATATCACCAGGTATCCTACATTTGCGCACACTGACCACTCTGCCATTAAATATTTAATGAATAAACCTGTTACCAATGCCAGGTGACCAGATGGATTTTGTTGTTGCAAGAATTTGATATCACCATTATAGATAAACCTGGGAAAGAAAATGTTGTTGCTGACCTTTTATCTTGATTTACTAACAGTGATGACAGTTTGCCTGTTGAGGATTCTTTCCCAGATGAACATCTATTCGCACTTTCAGCTCATTCTCCATGGTATGCGGATGTCGCTAACTATTTGGTTGCAGGAAAGCTCCCACCATATATGTCAAAACGAGAAAAAATAAAAATTATCCAGCGAAGTGCCAGGTTTTGTTGGCTAAATGGTCATCTATTTTACACAGGGCCTGATCTTGAGATCAGGAGATGTGTAAGAGAAGATGAGATCTTTCATATACTGAAAGCCTGTCATGAGGAGCCTTGTGGAGGGCACTTTGCAGATAAAAGAACAGGGCATAAAGCACTGTGGATGGGCTACTACTGGCTGACTCTGTTCAGGGATGCTAAAAGGTATGTTCAGTCCCGTGACAGTTTCCAAAGGATGGGCCAACCTAATAAAACAGATCAGATGCCCCTACAGTCCCAACTTGTAGTTGAACCATTTGAGAGATGGGCACTAGATTTCGTTGGCCCTATCAGTCCTCCTTCCCGACAGAAGGTATATATTCTAGTTTGTACTGATTATATGACTAAGTGGGTGGAGGCTGTAGCTTTGGAAAAGGATAATGATCAGGCAGTGATTGATTTTCTGTACAGTGAGATCTTTACCCGCTTCAGGGTACCAAAGGAAGTAGTTACCAATGGGGGGCCGCAATTCATGTCACACCAATTTGAATCCTTGCTCCGGAAGTATCATGTGCAACACAGGGTTTCTTTGCCTTACCACCCCCAAGCCAATGGTCAGGTGGAAAGTACCAATAAGGTTATTGAAAACATCCTTACTAAAATAGTTAAGAGTCATCGAAGGGATTGGGCTGACAGGCTTCCGGAAGCACTGTGGGCATATCGCATGACTTGGCATAGCACCACAGGTTTCTCCCCATATGATATAGTGTATGGAAAGAGTTCCATCTTTCCAATCGAGTTTTAGATTAAAACCCTGAAGACAGCCACCGAGATGAATCTGGATGTAACAGAAGCTCAGAAGCAAAGGTTGAATCAATTAAATGAATTAGATGAGAAGCGGTTGGCTGCAGTGGACCAGACTTTGTTGCTTCAGCAACAAAGATCTAATTGGCATGACCGATTTATTAAAAAGAAAGTCTTCAGTGAAGGAGACTGGGTGTTACTTTATGACTCCAGATTCAAAAAGGATTTTAAAGGCAAATTGCGTACAAGGTGGCTAGGTCCATATTTGGTTGACAGGGTCTTTGACAATGGCACTGTCCGTCTGGTAACCATTGATGACAATCACCTACCATTACTTGCTAATGGCCACAGACTGCGACTGTATCGCAAGCCTATTTCGAAAGATGCATTCATTTCGCAAATCGCCGCCGATCCAGAGTATCAGCTGACACCAGGGCAGGAGCCTCTCTCTGCCTCTGCCAACCCTTGAACTGTAAATCACACTTTGAATCGTTGTACATAAATAAATTTTTTTTCCTACTGTAGTGTATAATTCTTTATTTTCCTTATGCATTTGATCGTTTCGGTTGTTGTTGTTTTTCAATAAAAGTTTTGCAGGGAAGTACCAGGCGAATGACCAGATTGGGCCTGTCGAACCGGCGTCGTCTTCCTCTGCTTCCCTGCGTCGCATTTTTCTTTTCTTCCCCAAAATAAATTTCCCGGCGACTGAACATAATTTCTCGACGGCTGAACATAATTTCCTGGTGGCTGAACATAATTTCCCGGCGACTAAAGATATTTTTCGGCAGCCGTGAACCCTATTTGCCGGTGGCTGCAACATATTTTCCAGCAGCCGTGATCCTTTCCCGATGACGAGAAAATCCTTTTTCCGGCAGCCGTGAACCCCATTTACCGGCGGCTGCAACATATTTTTTGGCAGCCGTGACCCTTTCCCGATGACAAGAAAATCCTTTTTCCGGCAGCCATGAACCCCATTTGCTGGCGGCTGCAACATATTTTCCGGCAGCCGTGACCCTTTCCCGATGCCCAGAAAATCCTTCTTTCGGCAGCCATGAATCACATTTGCCGGCACCTGCAACATCTTTTTAGTTGGCCACAATCTCATTCTCGACAACTACAATTCCGATCTATTTTGGTGGACATCTCTAGCAGTAGATATTGTTTTCTTGCAATCTGCAGTGGTAACTCCTGGATTAACGAAAGAAAATTGCTTCCACTACTCGCTATGGCCTTGATTTATCCTACTCGTGCCGGCCAACTTAGTATCATTCCGACCCCGGCGACGCGATGGTTTTGTTTCATTGGAAGATGGAATTATGGTGTTATCCTCGTCATTATGATCAAATTAATGCCTGCGCAGGAGCTCGGCTTTGCAGCGTCAGCAATCACACATCCCATTATTTTCCGCAGGCTATCTGATGCACAGTCACACGAGGTATGACTTTGATTTTTACGTGATTAAGTGTTGATTCGATTTAATAATATCAGTCGTGCCTTTATACGTATTATCATTATGAATTAATTAATCCACTCCCTCGTGCGACGTAAAAACTCATCACCGCCACCTTCCCCAATTTGGCATAACAATTTCCAACCCCCTCAGTACTGCACTTTCCAAATTAGCCATCTTTTTCTCAACATCTCTGCTCCGCTCTCTGTGCATCCTCTGCTCTGCAATCTCCATTTTTGGACTCTGTAACTTTGTCACCTTAACTATGGGGCTTCTTTCTCGTCATGAACCTTTGAATACACAGGAACTCAGGACCAGTCCTGAGGTTTTTTCCATTTTTCAAGCTGTTGGATGGATTGAATATTTTGAGCGACTGGACGGATTTAATCGGGAAGCAGCTTTGCAATTTGCTTTGAACCTTCGAGACACTCACTCTGAGGTATGGGGGTTGTGGATAGATGTCTCTGAGATCGTTATATCTGAGGTTACTACTATTCCACGGGAGGGAAAGGAATGATTTGGACGACGAGTTTCCACAATGCTTGCACGAGAAGAATTTCTACGAGAAGGGGAGCAAGTTCAATCATCAAGAAGAGGAATTGCATTGCACTCGCTGCCGCGGCCATGGGATCAGGTTGCTATCTTTCTTAAGAAGTACATCACCTATGAAGGTAGGTACCAAACTGTTTATAATTCTGATCTCCCATTGCTTTCTCATCTCCACCATGGCATTTTATTGAATATCCCGTACTATCTGCTTCATGCTCTGCGTCATATGGTAGCGTATGTCCAAGGTGCTAAACATCAACATGTTTCCCTAACCCACCATGGTATTATAAAATTAATCATTTCAAGAACCCTGGCCCAACACAATATAACCTGAGATCAATTCATTGCTGCGCACACAGCTCGCACTCAGGAACCTGCCCCTTTGTTAGGTGTCCCAGTAGAGAAGGCATATCTTCAACCACATCGGGAGGACCGGAGTCCCTCCCATATAGTTGGGGGGGGGGGGGGATGACATTGCACCGGAAGAAGAGCAAAAAGGGACACAAGAAGGACCATCAGGGGATGATGTTGATAAAAACCTTGGGAAAAACACATACAAAAAGGTAGCTCTGCCATCAGAAGGTGAAATTGGAGCAGCATTGAATGCTGCGACAATTGAACCTAAAGATGGCAGAGCCAAAGCAATTGAGGAATATATTGAACCAGTCAATATTGAATCCTCACCTGAGTGGGGAGGAGGAACCCTAATTGAGGAGGAATGGCCTGAGGAGCAAGGAAACATTCCTTTGATCGCAGTAGTGAATCCTGATATGCCAGCTCCTACAAAGAAAACACCACAAAAGAAAAGAAAGAGACCAATTAATGAACCCAGCATAACCCCACCAATAAGAAGAAAAAGAACTAAATCAAATGCAGTAGCAGAGGCAGCCAGAAAGAGGTGGGAAACCCTGGAGGCATAGGTTGAGTTCCCAATCCTTGTACCAAGGCTAATGGATGCTCCACAAAGGCCAGTCGAGGAAGAACCCAGCATTGAAGGAATTTTGGAAGAGAACACATTGTTAAAGGAGGAAGTCCAAGTACTTCGAAAGGAAGTGGAGACATGGAAGGAAACCTACAGGAAACAAGGTGAGAAGAAAATGTATATGTTGGTGGAAGCTGCAGAACAGTTGGAGGAATCAAACTCTACCGAGCCTGGTAAGGAGGACAAGCAAGTGCTCTGCCCCACTTGTGGAGAAATTTTCAAAAATAAAGGCCACGAGATCATATTTAGCACAGCACCTTAGCCCACGTCCACAATGGAAGAACCTGCAAAAAAAGAAGATGTTGTAACACAATAACCAGCATTTTTGACGACCCTCGCTGAAGCTGCTACCAATCCTATGATAGAGGAGAAAAAGGATGAAATCAGGAATGATGATGGATATCAGGATGACACTGTGAACTTAGAATGTTCCCACGACATAGAGATGATAGAAGCTGAGCCACAAGGGCAGGACATTAATGAACTAGAACAGGGGGCTGTTACACAAGAACCAGCAACCCTGAATATACTTGTCCAATTGGAAAAACATGGGGGAGAAGAATCTAGGATGGAGGACACCTTGGAACCTAATGAAGAGCTTTGCATCATGACTCCAGAATGTTCCCATGACACAGAACTAATCCAGGATGAAGAGTTAATCCAGGATGTTGTAACACAAGAACCAACATCCTTGGGAATTGCAGCAGGGATTCCTGACTTTCAATTAGAAGATGACCTGGGGGTGGATATTATAACCGATACACAGTGGAGTGAGGATGAATAGACAATAGCCTCAGGTGACACTGAGCTCCTTGAGGAAGATTTGTACGATGGGGAAGATATATAGTCTCAGAGGCAGGAGATCAAAGAAGACACTGTTACACAAGAACCAGTGTCTCCAAAAGCGATGAATGTAACTGCTGAAGAGAACCCGGGGGATGTTGCTGCCACACAAGAACCAGCAACACAAGAATTGAATCCAGAAATGTAGGAGGAAGACACTGTTACACAAGAACCAGTGTCCCTAAACGTAATGGTGGCGGATGTTGAGGAGAGTTTAAAAGCTGTTTCTGCCACACAAGAACCAGCAACACAAGAATTAGATTCAGAAATGCAGGCTGACCAGAGAGAAGACACTGACACAAAGAACCAGTGTCTCAACGAGCCTTAAATATAGCTGTGGAAGAGAATCCAGGGAATGTTGCTATTACACAAGAACCAACAACACAAGCAGAAGATTCAGAAATGCAGATTGATCAGGGGGAAGACACTGTCACACAAGAACTAGTGCCCCAGCAAGCCATGAATACACCTGTGGAAGAGAATCCAGGGGATGTTGTTGCCACACAAGAACCAGCAACACTCATGGAAAACTCAGAAGTGCTGGAGAACACTGTCCCATAAGAACCAGTACTTCTCCCTCTCAAAATTTTTATTGATCTAGATTCAGAGCAGGAAGAGCATTATAAAAGGGAGATTTTAAACCTCACAGTAGAATTCTTAGCCCTGAGGATGGAAGTGGTCAGTTGGAAAAGTCAGGTGGAAGAAAACCAGAAAAAGATGATTGCTTTGAGTGAGCATAAAATAATTATTAGAGCACTGGAAGGGCAGGGGGCCGAAGAACGCATGGCCAGAAGAAGGATAAGGATCAGATGTATACCCTATCTCGAGAACTCATGGGCACCAAGAAGCCCTCCTCCTCTTATCCAGTATTTCTCTTTGAGCAGTTTGTCTAGCTTAAATTAAAGGCTGTGCAGGAGGGGAGGTCATTTGAAATCACAACCTCAGAAAAATTTTTGGAGACATTCTTTAGAAGCAATTTTGAGGAGCAGAACTTACTATGTGAATTATACTTGCATGAGATGGCTTGCCCCTTGGATCGCCACTCAAATCCTGTTCCATTTGCAGGGGATGTTCAGCTAAGAGCCTTTGCCTCTTTTGCGAGCAACCATGTTCAGTGGGAAAGGTCTTTCCAGACCTTTTCCCACAATGAAGCTCATACTAATTTATGGATTTGTAGTGAGCCCAAGAATCCTGGCATTCTTTTGGCACGATATAGAAGACTCCTTTCCAGTCCTTCCTAGGTACAACATATTATGAATTTACAGGAAGAAGTGATCTCCACTTGTACCAATTCCATTTCGAGGCAGCAGCAGGTTGCATTAGAGGGAAACAAGCATAGATGGCAGGTTTCTTCCTCTGCACTTAGAAATAGGGACCCTTACTGCTTTCAAAATTTTAAACATGCACTCTCTATATTCAAGGGTTATGTAGGGAGTATGAAGGAATGTGGAGTTAACTGGCTGGGTTTAAATTTTAAATTTCCTCTTCGGAGCATGATCTCATGTGTTTGTAGTTCAAGTGACTCAAGAATATTAATATGGTTTAATTCGTGAATTAACAAAAAAATAAAAATGTTTCTCTTTGTTCTTACATGCCTCGAAAATTACTTTGCTTTACATTAAAAGAAACCCCACAATGTCTTTGATAACACATAATTTCTGCACTTCAAAGATATTTGATGTCAAAAGTCACATTGAAAATTAATTTTAACTCTAAATTAAAACACCTTAATACCCTTACTCTAATATGAGATATTTACCCGCCTCTCAATGTATGAGTTTTATCTTTGTATACTACCCATATATATAATAAAGTGTACCTTCTCTCTTACTACATGAATAATAAAATTTGAAAATGACATAATCATACTTAAAATGAAGATATAGACATGTTCCATATTATCCAATAAATGCATTAATGAAAGGACCAACTTTAAATGAAATTTAAAAACCAATATTTATATTGCAATATTAGAAATAAAATTGCATTTAACATCATTATGGAAAGTAAAATTAGTGATCGAGCATTATTTTATATAAATTTTGAAAAGGGTGTGTGATTTATATTGTTTTTACAATATTGATGTTTGGACTTATTTCTCCCTTTTATGTATATTCGAAGTTATTTTATTTTTGAAGATTAATTGAATATTCTTATGATTGAAATTATTATAAAATTGACAATATTAATTTTATGAACGTGTTTAAGTTTTTAGTTGTAAGAATATTCATAAAAAAAACAATAGTTAGGTGTTTTTGATAAAACATTGACATTTTAGGATCACTCCAAAGAACATCATACATGTCATAATAGCCTATGTATATTTTGAATTTTATTTGTTTTTTTTAAAGCTAAAGTTATATTTTATTTATTTGTATTTGTATGGAATTATATATAAGTTAACATTTAATTATGGCATCATAGTGAAATGAAAAAATGTCTTTCACTCTTTTTTTGTCCATCCATAAGAGTAGGAAAACATCTCCTTGTTAATGACTTTGTTTACTCTAACACTTGGTTATTTTGATAGAGTATTTGTAAATTGTTACATGAAAATTTTATTTATATTATATAGAATATTATTTGCTTGATGGGTGTAGAATACCCCTAATGCCTTAAAGCTACGAGCCATTCAACAAGTCTACAAATTAAAAAAAAATTAGTACTCTTTTCACCAATTAAGCATTATATTGCATTTATAACAGCATCATCATGAAAAGAAGTAAGCATGCACAACATAATAATAAGAATTACACAACCATATTCATGTGGTTCACCTCGTCCACGAGGCTACTTCCACCAAATTAGTTATTCTTTTATTTATTTATCAAAAATAGGGTGTTTACAAACTCACGGCTCATCCCTGGCCGATTGACCATACCACAAGACTCTTTGCAGAGAGCCTCTAAACAATCCCCTTATCCTTACAACCAGCTCATAAAGGATTTAACAGCCCCCTTGGGCACCCGATGAAAGTTAATTATGACATAACTCTTTATAAAAGGTCACCCAGCCTGATAAAAATGATCTTTCACACTTTTATACTCCCACGAGGGATTCTCTTTTCTTTTTATTTTATTTTATCCTGTAAAACTTTAGGGGAGGGCATTTATTGACTAGCGTGATGGTTCGAATATACAATCCCAGTATCCGTCATCATCTCTACATCATTCCGATAAGCACATAAGCCATGTGTAGTATATTTGATAAGGATAGACTGGTAGTATTGAACACGCTTTCATCCATAATTTGCAGTACAAACATATAGATTTTTTTCTTTGCCACAAGGTTCAATTCCTAAATACACAATAATGCATTTATTTTTAAATAAATTACAAACTTTAAAGGAAGGCAAGGTAGGGTTGTTCACTGGCTTATGGTGACAAGGTTCAAATATTAAATGACCTGGTGAAACTAAAAAAAAATAGTGTTCTACACAACGCATAGAAAAAAAAGGAGGTACTTCTACCTCTGCGCATAGAGCACCTAAAGATTCATCCTTACAGAGACAATACCCTAACGGATCTGAACACTCAGTCCATGATCCAAAGAGTTTACCAGTTCTGGATCAACATTCAATCAAAGAATTCCAGGGTTATGGATCAAAATGGAATCGCAGACTCTTTCAACTATAGAGGATCGGATCCCACTCTTTCAGAAATAAAATAAACAAAATACTATTTAGCATCCTTCAATCAGACCCAAAGCCTTATCTCTGATCCCATACATTTGATAGGCTGTGGCATAAAATATAGTAAACAACAAAAAAAAACGCTATGAAACCACAAAATGTTATACCTACGGCAGATTGGGTACCACTAATTTCAGAACTAATAAAATACTAATAAGCTTTCCTGAAAATCAGATCCAAAGCTTAAATTGGCACAGGCATTAACCTAGATTCGGCATGGACCTTAGCTCTACATAGTGTTCATCAAAATTTATACGCATTTCTGCGTGCATCATAGAATGATTCAAAGTCGTAGGTTCAACGCATCAGCCACATGAAGGCACCCCAAAACATAGATCAAACCCTGCTGATCAGACTCCTGTCCAGTTCTAGGTCAGAGTTAAAACATATAATAAAATGCAAAAAGGAAAAATCGTAGGCTTTAGATCCATGTAGGAATTCGTTCAAAGTTTTAGTTATACACTAGAAGATAATGGATCAAAAGCAATGCATAGAAGGACCTTTCTGTATCCCCTAACTATCAATAATTTCTAAGTTGTTAATCAATACAAATACTTGGAATGCAAGTGCATACCATTTTTGCTTCGGTGCAGCTATATCATCCTACCAAAACTAAATACCAAGCTTATTCTATTCCAAGGATGCGGAAGTCCTTGCCCTCACCCAACACGCAGATCCTTCTCTCAAAACGTCGAGGGTATCTTTCCCCCAATCAGGAAAAAGTTCATTTTTACAGCGGCTGGGATCATCCCCCTCCTAAACGTAGCCAACCACCACCCACAGATTGTAGGAATCCTCCCGTCTTTCTCCCAGGAAACAAATTTATCTACCCTGCAGAGAAGGAATGCCGAGATACTTTGTTTAACCCCAAAAATGCAAATAGTAGTTTTTTTCTACCTCCTCCGACGGTCAATTCACTAAGGGTATTTATAGATAGAGGGGATTGCTGGTAGTGGCCTGCATTCTCTTCCTCTATGAGTGCCGAAGCATGCCCCGAATAGCCTCCTGAAATGGTGCTGGCTTGCTCAGGACAATTAAAACCTGCTGGTTCAACATCCCTTAACACAAATCGTGGGTAGTAATTAATGGCTTTCATAAATCTAATAACCATTTCCACCATTTTTTCCATAATCAAAGAAAATTTAATGATGAGTATGTGATATCTGTCGGTGACTAAATATCCTGTATCAGCTCCTAAACTCATGGCTGATACAGAGGACAGAATCCTATTCCATTAATATGGGTATTCAATTTCAT
>LPNX010395231.1:482931-502997 GCA_001517045.1 Pseudotsuga menziesii | reverse complement strand
TGTGAAAAATGGTCATTGTCAACGTCATTGCGTCGTTGCAAAGAGATCAAAATTATATATCAATAGGAAATTGATTTGTTCCAACCATTCCATGTTCTAAATAGTTATAGAAATTTATATTATAATGGGAAATAAGTATNCACATCACCGCTTTCTTAACGTCCTTGTGTCATAATGCTTCTCGCGATGTGGAGCCTTTGTTGCCTCCCATAATGAAAACACTTTTGAGGCTGAAATCAGACAACATGACTACAATTTAGAATCAATAGAAACAAGTATTTGTCTACATTTAAAGGGATACAACTGAGGGATATTAGCAGATGCAAATTATTTAATTACTTACTTCGAGTGGTAGACAAGAGTCGGATGCAATAGTAATTTGTGATAGATAAAATCATCCACTTCTGCACTTTGCAACTTTTCCTCTATAACAAGAGCATGTATGCAAGAGAAAGCAAGCCTTATTGACGTTCATAGAAAAGGTAATTCACGATATTTATTTTATATATTTCTAGATAGTGTGCTGCATATATTTACCTTGCCGAATGGTTTTGTATCGAACAACACTATATCCTTGTAATTTCTCACTACAGTAATTTGGAAATGACGCAACATAAGAAGCTTGAGTGAATGAAGCATTTGAGTTATTATGAAATAAATTGTAAGAAAATAGACTTGCATTTCAACTCGCATTTCAAATAGACTTACAGGCCAACATCTCATTGTTTTGAGCTTCTGATTGTAAATAGACTTGTAGGAAAGCATCTCATCAGTATCCTTTTCTTTGAAAAGCTAAGTAATGTTGAACTCCACCATTCTAAAAAAAAAATGTTTGTAGATTGTATATCTCTTATAAAAAACCAAATAAAATCGCTTAGTATTCAAATTTGATTGTATAACTCTTATAATAAATAAATAAAATCTCTTAGTATTCAAATTTGATGTGGGTGATGGGTTTAAAAGGATGAAAACCATTTTGAATTTACCTATCATTTCATAACCTTCTAAGCTAATTCTCCAACACCAAAAATTACAGTGTTGATTTGTTTTTTCTAAATTAAATACATAAGAAAGGATTTTCCAGGAAACTATTGCATGAGAAAATCTATGCGATGAAGCATGAACTCCACTTTAGAAGAAATATGTGAATTCATGTTGCAGAAAGAGGCCTGGTTTGCATAGAGAATCTATGTTAAGAGGTCCAATTGATGGTAGGCATCAGAGTTTAGTAAAAAAAACACTTGTTTCTATATATACATATATCCACATTCAAGCTCGGAGATCTTCGCTCGTGGGAAAATCAATGGTAAGTGATTACAATTCAGTTCTATAGGTTTACAAAATTTACCTATTTAGCATGAAAGACCAACGAAGATGCCTCCATATTTCCTCGGAAGCCAAGGATTCCTTTGGGCATGGCATACTGTTCTTGAATTTGAAAGATAATATTAGAACCTGTATAAAGAATCATCAATAGTTCAAATTTAACGCAAAAAGTACTCATAAAGAAAACAAACTATATAAAAATAACTATAGGTCCCTCTTTCTATTGATAATCCTATAATTGCGTACTGTGTACCAACTTATCCATAGTAACTTTTCGGAGAATTTCTTCAAAGAATGAATGCCTTCATGGGAAAATATACCTATAATTTGGTACAGAGAAAGTAAAAGAATCGAATCAGAACTAACCTAAATATGAGAATAAGAAAAATATGTTGAATCTGATGAGAAGAAAGTATGTGAAGCAGCCTATTCACATATTTCCAAATCCTGACCATTGCTGAATTTGTGGCACATAAAACAAAATAGAATAATAACAACAAGAACACAACCTCTGCAACAATTCTATATCTGGGCATCTTTATTGGATCTTGGACTATGGAAATGATCATTTCATATCTGTGCATCTATGTTGGATCGTCACTTAGAGGACATGCAAGGTTACAAAAAACACATATTGCATGCAATATCATACTTGAAGCATGAGTAAGAGATGGCAGACTTACCAGGGACCAACATTAATGAAGTCAGGTTTTCAGATGTCAGAACTGATGTCAGAATCGTGCAAAATAGAAAGGGAAAATGTGTTCCACACAATAAAAGGGCGGTGAAGAAAAAGTTAGGAAAACACAATGATATTCTTGTAAAACCATAGTATAAAAACCCATAAATGTTGTGGAAAAATGCCAAAAACCAACCGAATATGTAGTTCCCTGCTTACAGGGAATAATAATAAGAAGAACCAACATATGAGAATGCATGAACTAGATTATAAATAAAAATAAAGTTAATTTAAATAAAATCTAAATATCAATCCAATAATCAATGAAATATTACTTATGCAACTTACAAAGAACATAAACAAACGTCTATAAAAGTCTTAATACTAGTATAGATCCATCTTAAATATGGCTCTACTAAGCCCTGAGAGGGATCAAGTTCTCTTCAGGTGCAAACCCTTTTTAATTTACAAAAATGTCTAATAAGTATTCCTACTTGGAAGGGACATGACCAACTTGGTTAAGTAATTTCAAAAGAGGGTAAATATCACTAGACCAATGAGCTTAGTAACATTAATAATCATATAATCAAATAGTTTTCCAAAAATTGCTTTAATTTTCTTTCTTTAAAACTAATAATGAATACTAAGAGTAGTTAATGAGTAAAATAATCCATATAAACTTTTAAAATCTAAATTTCCAGAATAAATTGAAATTTGAAAACATTTTACCATCAAATGAAGATTTTAAACATTTATCCAAATGTTTTTGAGAAATGGATTGTTTTTCTACTATAACTAAAAATGAAGATTTACATGCTAGGGTTAAAGGCACATTTACATTTACTGTTAGGAATGGGAAATGATGTAATTGGTTTAAGGCACATGGTTTTAGTGGCCAGTGGTTTCTTACTAGTTTTATTTGCATTGAATTTTAACCTTGACTTGGGAATGAGAAAGGATGTAAGTGGTTTAAGGCACATGGTTTTAGTCACCCATGGTTTCTTGCTAGTTGTATTTGCATTGAAGGTTGGTTTTTCTGTACTGGGTTTTCTAAGCTAAATCTAGTGTTGGTATTGTAATCGGTATTATTTTGTAATTTATTTTCTATCACATATTTTATTCCTAACATTATGTATGCTTAGGTTTATTTTAAATTTAATTTTGATTTATAATTACATAAATGTGTTTTAGAATTTAGGGACTATAAAATTAAATTTTATATGTTCTTGTTTTATAATTTTTCTTTTTACTACTCAAGTCAATTGAATTTTACTACTTAGTTTGTAAGATTGTGAGTATTGCCCTAATATGGATGTATAATTATATGAGTATCATATTTTTTATTTTTTATTTTTTTAATTATAATCTCACATGTTATAAGTTTTTTTATTTCTTACTTTTCATTATTATTATTTTTATGGAGCCGATGTCACCATTACAGATGGGACACATCTCTCCCATTTGAGATATAGAAAGCCCCTCTCGGTGCAACAAATTTATACATATATTAAACTTAGAAATCGATAGAAAATAAAACCAAATTGATAAGTAGATAAACATAAACAACAAGGGTAGCAAAAATAAGGAATGCACAAATGATAAATGGATAAGTAACATGTAGTGACTGACAATTATTTTTTGTTATCTTATTTTGAAAATGGATTCAAACAATTGTTCTATGGCTCAACATTTCTTTCCAGGTCTCCACAAATAATATCCTATCCTAGCCTACTCTAACCTATCCTATCCTACTCTACCTAGCCTATCCGATCCCAATCTACTCTATCCTATCCTAGCCTACACTATCCAATCCTAGTCTAGCCTACTCTATGCTATCTTAGCATAGATTACCCAAGCCTATTCTATCCTCTCCTTTCCTAGATGAGCCTACTATAGCTTATCCTAGCCTACTCTAACCTATCCTATCCTACTCTAGCATATCCTAGCATATCCTATTCTGCTCTGGCCTATACCAGTGTAGCCTAGCCCATTCTAGCCTACTCTAGCCCACTTTACACTACCCTACAATAGCTAGTATTACTATAGCCTAGATTATGCTATCCTCCGCTACTCCAGCCTATCCTATCTTAACAAACGCTAGCATACCCTAATATAACCTAGACTACTCTAACCTACTCAAGCCTAGCCTAACCTAATCTATACTACTATAGCATATCCTATCTTACTCTACCCTAGCCTTCTCTATCCTACTCTAGCATAGAATTATGTAGCCTTCTTTAGCATAACATAACCTACTCTAACCCCCTCTTTCCTAATGTATCCTATCTTACACTGGCCTATCCCAACCTAAACGAGCCTATCTTATCCTAACCTAGTCTACTCTAGCCTAGTCTAGCCTACTCTATCATTCACTACTTTATCAAACTAGAGACTACTCTAACTTAGCCTACTCTAGCTTAGCCTAGTCTACTCTAGCCTACTCTATCCTAGCCTAGCCTAGCCTAGTCTAGATTACTTTAGCCTATCCTACTCTAAATTACTCTAGCCTACTCTACCGTAGCCTAGCCTAGATTAGACTACTCCATCCTAACCAAGCTTACTCTATCCCATCCTATCCTACTCTATCCTAGCCTACTCTAGCCCAACTTCCTATCCTACTCTATCCTAGCCTACTCTAACATATCCTAGCCTAGCCTACTCTACCCTAGCCTACTCTACTCTAGCCTTTCCTTTCTTGGCCTAGCCTACTCTAGCCTATCCTACTCTAGCCTAGCCTACACTAGCGTAGCCTATCCCACTCTGGCCTACTCTATCTCACTCTAGCCTAGGATATAGTAGTTGATCCTACTACATCTTATCCTATTATAAAATCCCGTACTCTAGCCTAGCCTAGCCTAGCCTAGCAAATCGTAACATATCCTACTATATCCTAGACTACTCTAGCCTACTCAAGCATAAACTAACCTACTCTAGCATTTCCTATCCTACTCTATCCTAGCCTTGTCTAGTCTACTCTAGCCCACTCTATCCTAAATTACCCTGCTCTATTGTAGCATAGCCTAATATAGCTTAGTATAGCATAGCCACCTTTATCCTTTCCTACCCTATCCTAATCCACTCTAGCCTACTCGATCCTACTCTATCCTTCTCTAGCCTTACTTACCCTAGCATACTATAGCCTTCTCTATATTATCCTAGCCTAGCCTACAATAGACTAGCTTACTATAACCTAACCTAATCTATCCTAGTTTACTCTCTCCTTCTATATCCTACTCTAGCTAAGCCTATCCTAGCCTACTCTACTCTACCCTAGCCTAGCTTACACTAGACTAGCATGCTCTAGCCTAACCCATTATATCCTACTATACTCTATCCTATCCTAGCCTACTCTACTTTAGCCTAGCCTAACCTACTCTACTTTGACCTATCCTATCCTATCCTATGATACTTCACCTTAGCCTACCATACTCTTCTTAGAGCAACATATCCTAGTCTACCCTAGTCTAGCCTACTCTAGCCTACTCTATCCTTGTCTATCCTAGCTTACTCTATCTTAGCCTAGACTAACCTAACCTACCTTGGTGTATCCTGCACTACTCCAACCTACTCTGGCAGACTCTAACATATCCTACTATAGCAAAGCCTACTATAGCCTAGTCTACCTTAGCCTTTCCTACTATAGCCCAACCTAACCTAGCCTACTCTATCCTAGGCTATCCTACTCTATCCTACTCTAGCCAATCCTACTCTAGTCTACTCTAGCCAATCTTAGCCTACTATAGCCTAGCTTTGTCATGCCTACTTTAGCCTACTTTACCTTAATATAGCCTAGCCAAGACAAGCCTACTGTATCCTAGCCAATCCTACTCTAGCCTAGCCTAACCTATATTAACCTATCCTGCTGTACTATATCCTACTCTAGCCTAATATACTCTAGCGTATTCTATCCTAAACTACTCTAGTCTATCTTACTCTACCATGCTCTAGCTAGGCCTAGACTACTTTATCCCCCTCTAACGTACTCTAGCCTACTGTAACCTAGTCTAGCCTATCATATCCTATCTTAGTCTAGCCTATTCTAGCATAGTATGGCCTACTCTATCTTAAACTAGCCTACACTATCCTAGCCTAGCCTACTATCCTACTCTAGCCCAACCTTGCCTACTCTAGCCTAGCTTATCCTACTCTAGCCTAACCAAATAGCATGCTCTAGCCTAGCCTACCTTACCCTACTCTAACCTTTTGAAGCCTAGCCTAGCCTAGCCTAGCCTTCTCTAAGCCTATCTGAATCTAGCCTATCCTACTCTAATATAGCCTACTCTAGCCTACTTTATCATAGCCTACTCTAGCCTACCCTAGCCTACTCTAGCCTACCTACTCTACCCTCTCCTAGTCTATCCTACTCTAGAATATTCTATCATAGCCTATTCTAGCTTAGCTTAGCCTAGACTAGTGTATCCTATCCTAGTCTAGTCTCGTCTAACCTAGCCTACTCTAGCCTAGCTTAGCCTATCCTAGCCTAATGTAGCCTATCCTAGCCTAATGTAACCTAGCCTAGCCTAGATTACCCTAGGATACTGTATCCTACTCTAGCCTAGCCTAGCCTACTCTATCCTAGTCTACCATAGCTTAGCCTATCCTATCCTAGCCTACTCTAGCCTATCCTAGGCTACTCTAGCCCAGCCTTTCCTAGCATAGCCTACTCTATCCCAGCCTATCTTACTCTTGTCTGGACTAGCTTACTCTAGCCTAACAGACTCTAGCCTATCCTAGCCTAACCTACCCTACTCTAGCCTAGACTATCCTATCCTACTCTATCCTATCCTATCTTATCCTATCCTATCCTACTCTATCTTATCCTAACTTAGCCTAGCATAATGTAGGCTACTTTATGCTATCCTAGCCTAGCTTAGTCTAGTCTATCCTAGCCTAGCCTACTCTCGCCTAGCATATTCTAGCCTAAACTAGAGTATCCTAACCTAGCCTAACCTACTCGAGCCTAGCCTACCCTAGCCTAACCTACTTTAGACTAGCTTAGCTTAGAATACACTAGCTTACCCTAGCCTTGCCTAACCTAGCCCAATATAGCCTAGGATAGCCTAAACTAACCTATATATACTCTATCATACTCTATCCTACTCTATCCTAGCCTACTCTACTCTACTCTAGCCTACCCTATCCTACTGTAGCTTACTCTAGCCTACTCTGCTCTAGCCTATCCTATTCTATCCTCTCTTAGACTATGCTACTCTAGCACATTCTAGCTTAGCCTAACCTAGACTAGTGTAGCCTACTCTAGCATAGCTTAGCATATCATAACCTAGCCTAGCTTACCCCAGGATAGCCTATCCTACTCTAGCATAGCCTAACCTAATCTATCCTAACCTACTCTCCCTTAGATTAGCCTATCCTACTCTAGCCTATCCTAGCCTACTTTAGCCTAACATTTCCTAGCATAGCCTACTCTATCCTAACCTATTCTACTCTAGTTTGGCCTGCTTACTCTAGCTTAACATACTCTAGCCTAGCCTAGCCTAGCCTAGCCTACTCTAGGCTAGCCTATCCTATCATATCCTATCCTACTCTAGCTTAACCTAACTTAGCCTAGCATAGCCTAGCCTACACTATCCTATCCTATTCTAGCCTAGCATAGCCTATCCTACTCTAGCCTACTCTATCCTATCCTAGCCTACTCTAGCCTAGCCTATCATACTCTAGCCTAAAATCGAGTATCCTAGCCTAATGTAGCATATCCTATCCTAACCTAACTTACTCGAGCCTAGCCTAGCCTATCCTACTCGAGCCTAGCCTAGCCTACACTAGCTCACCCTAGCCTAGCCTAGCCTAGCCTAACCTACACTAGCTTATGTTGAGTCCACAATTGGTCCCTTTTTAACCATCTTTAATCACCTTTTCTTCCCTTGTTTTACACTGATCAGCATGCTAATCATACCTGTTTTCCTCACTCTATGCCCTAAATTGCCAAGCTAAGACTGATTATTGTTTTATCCTATTAATGCTTATGATTGTGACAATTAAGGCTGTTTATCTCTCAAAATTGTGCTAATACGTTGTGATTTATGAAGATAGCGCAAGATGAGTTGACTGCAGGAAAGTGGAGCTGAACAAGTCTTGAAACAAGGGGCGTTCGTGATCCAAGGAGACCCTCAATTCTTCAATCATCAATTAAGGCATGTGGTTCCTATGTAACCCTCCAGACAGAGCCGTACAAAGTAGCTGTAACAGAATGTGCTATGATTGGGGGATCTTTAGTATAGCTGTTCGAATATTATGGCGATCTGGGAAGATCGCCACTTTTGGGCCAGCTTACAGCTCTTTCTCATTTTCTATATTTGCACCACGCCACATTTTGTAACAACCTGTTTTATTCAGGGTGCCTGAAGATCAGAGATCTTCATGGCTTCCCTTTGTAATAGGATCGGCTGTTATGGTCCGTATGTATAAAAATGAGGGGCTGCCTCGACCCAGGGGGTTGGAAAATAGATAATTCATTCTTGTATTGACAGTGGAAGTGATCTGTATTCATTCTTCTTTTTAATACAAAGAGTTACCGCCGATTTAAGGGAGCTGTACATTGTTCATCCAGCGTCTCTGTGCGAAGGTTGGGCCCGCCTTCCGCAGAGACTACTGAGTTAAAGTAGGATCTCTAAATTTATTCTCGTATGATGTTCTGTTGATTATATTGCTTGTGTACGCAGCAGGGGCATGTGTGAATTTGCAGTATTACATTTTCTTGAGATTGGTGATTGCTATAAATTAACACTCGACTGGGTAGGAAGTCTCCTTTATGCAATTCATTCAATAGCTGTACACAGCTTTGTTCATCTCGCGGTTTCAGATTGTCATCCCACGAATCCCTGCAACTATTTTACTGTTACAGTTGTTAAATTTCATTTCTGCAATTCAATTCTTTAGAGTAGCTGAACTTGATTTACTGCAATTGAATTTCTAGATTACGTTCTGTTTATGTTTATGGATTTCAAGAGTGGTTAGATCGAGTAGGAAAAGTATTTATTCTGGGATATGAATAGGATTGCTTTTCTGTCTGCAATTGTCATTTGAATCTGATTTCATTTCCTGTTGATATATGGTAGGAAGCAAGTGAATTTGTAGTGTTTAGAAGGTTGGTGGGATTACACAGGTTCTGAGGGATGAAAATGGTTGTTAAGGGTAAAGTGTTCAATTACAATGATTTGGTGTTTAAGCATAAATTGTGCATCTATCCTTTGAAATAAAAGACTTTCCTGGCTTGACAATAAATCTCGTATGCTCTGAGTGTTGATAATTATTTATCTGCATTTAGGGTGCTCGACATTTTGGCGCTGTTGCCGGGGAAGGATAAAAATTAAACACTATGATTAGTTTCATTTGGTAATTGTTTCTAGTCAGTTTCTTTTTATTTTCTTTGATGAAATGATTTGGGTTGCATGAATACGAGAAGGGTAAAACGCGATCAATTCCCAACTTCCAAAACCCCACAAGATACTTACAGTGCAGGTGGCTCGGGTCGCGGTCGAGGAGTACCATTGGGCAGAAGGACGTTCATCGACGATCTTGTTGACAGAACTAATTCATCCACCAGAGCTCGTCTTCAAGAAACTCCTATCAAAAGGAATCCTACCGATCCTGAGGCGCTAGCGTCAGGATTCATGGTGGAGAATCCACGAGCAGCTGCGACTCCCTCGAACATTCCAGTAGACGAAGACATAGCCGTTACAACCGGACCTGCTGGTAAAGGTCTGACCTACCACATCAACGGGAGGGTTGTAACTAAGGAAGAGTGGGATCAGTACCACCAGAATTTCTTGGATAATTGGAGGAACGAAGAAAAGAAAGAGGAACAGGAGAAGGATGAAGAAAAGAACGCAAAAAGAAACGAAGAGGAGAAAACAGAAGAGGAGAAAACAGAAGAGGAGATGAGTAACAAACACGGGGCTGATGAGGAGGAAGTAATGGGAGAAAATTGCTCCTTTCCAGAGGGAACAGTGGCTACACTACAATTTCTGATTCAACAACCAGATGGGGCAGCTCCTATGAAGAATATCTCACCATCGGTGTTACCTCGTTTCCATGGAAAGGCGGCAGAGGACCCAGACGAATTCCTTTTTGAATTCGATATTCTTTGTCCCAGCTATGATTATATCACCGATGCCCAAAAGCTAAAACTTTTTCCTGCTACCCTAAAGGACAATGCATTACGCTGGTTTATGAGCCTTCGAGGAGGGACCGTTGCTAATTGGAATACAATGAAACAAGTGTTCCTGGAGAAATATCAGGAATATTGTAATACCAAGGACAAGAGAGAGGAATTATTTAAAATTATGCAGAAGGAGGACAAAAGTTTGGAGGATTTTGTGGAAAGACTTCTGTACAATGTGCAGAGAGCGGGGCAGACGAACATGGGGCTGGATGTACTCAAGATAATCTTGCTCCGTGGGATCAGGGATGATTGTTTAGATATGTTAAATCTGCTTGGTAAGGGAGATATCTCCAAAGAACCTTTTGAAAAAATTGTGGAACTATGCAAGAGATACTCCAGAGGGTCGTCCAGGAACAATAAGTGGGACAAACGAGATAAGCTAGAACGTGACGTCTTCGATAGAACGCAGAAATAATCTAATGGAGGCGCCACCGGTGCAGAGATAGGAAATCTCCTTGAAAATTTTAAAATAGAAATGATGAGCTCTATCTCCTCGGAGATCGATGTCCTGAAGGAAAAACAAAAACAAGCAGTGGAGGACCTCACGTTAGGTGTGTTCTTCCCCCGATGTAGAAAGAATCATTCGGTGAGAGAATGCCCGCTTGACAAAGTAAATGTATGTCAGCTGTGTGAGCTGAACCATGATATGAAAGAATGTCCCTCACTTCCTCAAGTAAAGGCCGTTCCGCAAGCATCAAATCCAGATGTGGAAGCAGCCTACTTTATTGCACAGAAGAAACCATGGCAGCATCGAAATCAAGGTATGCCTTGAGACTCGTTTCCATTTTTGAATAATATGGGAAATTGGAACAATAACATGCAAAATGTGAATACACAATTCCGTTCAAATTATACTTAGTGGAACTCTTCCCAACCAACAATGCAAAACTATAACTCATGGAGTCCTTGGACAAAGCCACCACATCAACCCACGTCGTGGTCTCTTGGATGGAGGAATGTCCATCCTGGGAACCAGTTTCCTCAACCACCTCCACCTCAACAATCACCATATTCTCCTCACTTTCCGCAATTCCCTCAATTTCCTCCATATCCTCCATACCCACCTTAGCAGCTGTAGCTACAGAATAATTTTGCCCTGAATATACCAATCCGACCTCAGCTGCCTACCCAACCTAACCCCAACCCAAATAATAAAGCAGTCCATCAATTGGAGACTCTCAATATGCCTGCTTACTCTCTTTCCCCTGTACCCTGCAACGAAATTCATTTGCAATCTGGGAAAATTGTAGAACCCATAATTACAGAGGATGTTTCACCCTCTGGGCATAAAGAAACAGGGAATTCACAGCATCCATTTGACATAGCTCCTATCATTGAGGATGCTGAGCATCCCTTAGAAGGGACGGCTGAAAAATCTGACGATAAAGGGGTGGCTGAAACATCCAATGATAAAATTGACAATACACAGCCTTCCCAGTTGATAAAGCAACCACCATACCCCGAAAGACTAATGCTACCAATAACGGGGGGGCAATCTCAGTTTAACCTCCTTGGAGAGTTAAGGAACCTTTATGTAAAAATTCCCCTTCTTCAAGCTCTTAAAGATGTGCCTATTTACGCTAGAACGATTCGGGACCTGTGCACTAAGAAAGAAGGAAGGAAACCCAGGGATCCTCCCACAGTCCACGTCATAGGGAACTTATCTATCTTGATGATAGGAAAATCCCCTGTGACTAAATATGATGACCCTGGCAATCCTACCGTTACTGTACAGATAGGACAGACATAGATACCCAACGTGCTAGTGGATCTAGGAGCAACAATCAACGTTATCACAATAGAGACTGTAAAGAAGCTTTGGCTCACTAACCTGAGACCGACCACTACTATTTTGGAATTAGCAGACAGATCCACCATCAGACCCGAAGGGATTCTGGATGACCTTGTCATCTCAGTAGATTCATGGGAGTACCCAGCTGACTTTTTGGTATTACAACCAAAATCGTAGCTTGGGGGACACCCATTGATCCTAGGGAGACCTTGGTTGGCCACAACTGATGCTTGCATCAGCTATCGATCGGGGTCCATGACTATATCTGATGGTATGGATACTAAAAATCTCACCCTTTATCCTCCGGCTCGGCCAAGTCTAGAGGCTGAAACATCCCTTTGGATAGAGCAGGAGGAGGAGGAGGATGTTCAGCCACTATTAACTATAGGGAAGGCCTTAAGTTTTAAAAATGAAACAGAAGATGACACTATTAGCAATTTCATTAGTGAACCCGCTTCAGTGAATAGAGAGGTTTATCAAATTATGAACACCACCCTGGGCAAGGAAGAACAAGAAAATATTACGGAAGAAGCCTTAGTTGGTGACACAAACATAATCCCGGTTGTGAAAAATTTAGAGAGTATTCCTATTGAGGTAGAGCCTAGAAGAACTTTGAATATCAATCCTAGTCTCTCCTTAGAGGAACAGGAACGCCTGATCAGCCTCTTGAAAGAACACAAGGGGGCGTTTTCCTGGGAATATACAGAGATGAGGGCTATTCCCTCTAGTCTGTGTACTCATCACATTTATATTAAAAGTGACTCCCAGCCTGTATGTCAACCCCAACGACGCATGAATCCTGAGGGATATAGTGAAGGAGGAAATCCAAAAACTTTTGGAAGCAGGATTTATATATCCTATTTCAGATAGTGAGTGGGTCTCTCCACTTGTAATTGTACCTAAGAAAAATGGGAAATGGAGGGTCTATGTTGATTACAGGGAATTGAACAAAGAAACTCAAAAGGATCATTTCCCTTTGCCCTTTATTGACCAAGTACTTGATACCTTGGCTGGAAAGAAGTTCTTCTCCTTCCTAGATGGTTTCAATGGGTACAACCAAATCCAAATTGCTCATGAGGATCAGGATAAAGCCACCTTCACCTGTCCCTGGGGAATGTTTGCTTATAGAGTGCTTCCGTTTGGATTATGTAATGCACCAGCAACGTTCCAAAGAGCTGTAATTGGCATATTCTCTAAATTGGTCAATGATAGTATGGAAATATTCATGGATGATTTTACTCCCTATGGCAGGGATTTTAATGAAGCATTGGAAAATTTAAAGAAGGTTTTAATTCACTGTGAACAGACTTAGCTCTCATTAAGCACTGAAAAGTGCCATATGATGATGAGTGAGGGGGTGGTGTTGGGACATTTTATCTCTGCCAATGGCATTCAGGTGGACCCTTCAAAAATCAAAGTGATTAAGAATATACCTACCCCTTCAACTCAGAAAGAGGTGAGAAGCTTTCTGGGACATGCTGTATATTATCGAAGGTTTATAGAAAATTTCTCCAAACTGGCTTCTCCCTTGTTCTCTCTGTTAATGAAGGATGCACAATGTGTGTGGAATACAGCATGCCAGACAACATTCGATGAGCTTAAAGCGAAGTTGTCCACAGCTCCCATATTAAGGGGACCTAATTGGACCCTTCCCTTCCATATTTCTTCAGATGCCTCTGACACTGCTATTGGAGCAGTATTAGGACAGCAGGATGGTCAAGTACCTTATGCCATCTACTATGTAAGTAAAAACTTAGCCCCTGCTGAACTTAATTACACTGTTACTGAAAAATAATTCCTAGCTATTGTTTACTCCATCAATAAATTTCGACATTATATCACCGGGTATCCTACATTTGCGCACACTGACCACTCTGCCATTAAATATTTAATGAATAAACCTGTTACCAATGCCAGGTGACTAGATGGATTTTGTTGTTGCAAGAATTTGATATCACCATTATAGATAAACTTGGGAAAGAAAATGTTGTTGCTGACTTTTTATCTCGATTTACTAACAGTGATGACAGTTTGCCTGTTGAGGATTCTTTCCCAGATGAACATCTATTCGCACTTTCAGCTCATTCTCAAGGGTATGCGGATGTCGCTAACTATTTGGTTGCAGGAAAGCTCCCACCATATATGTCAAAACGAGAAAAAATAAAAATTATCCAGCGAAGTGCCAGGTTTTGTTGGCTAAATGGTCATCTCTTTTACACAGGGCCTGATCTTGAGATCAGGAGATTTGTAAGAGAAGATGAGATCTTTCATATACTGAAAGCCTGTCATGAGGAGCCTTGTGGAGGGCACTTTGCAGATAAAAGAACAGGGCATAAAGCACTGCGGATGGGCTACTACTGGCTGACTCTGTTTAGGGATGCTAAAAGGTATGTTCAGTCCTGTGACAGTTTCCAAAGGATGGGCCAACATAATAAAACAAATCAGATTCCCCTACAGTCCCAACTTGTAGTTGAACCATTTGAGAGATGGGCACTAGATTTCGTTGGCCCTATCAGTCCTCCTTCCCGACAGAAGGTATATATTCTAGTTTGTACTGATTATATGACTAAGTGGGTGGAGGATGTAGCTTTGGAAAAGGATAATGATCAGGCAATGATTGATTTTCTGTACAGTGAGATCTTTACCCGCTTCAGGGTACCAAAGGAAGTAGTTACCGATGGGGGGCCGCAATTCATGTCACACCAATTTGAATCCTTGCTCCAGAAGTATCATGTGCAGCACAGGGTTTCTTTGCCTTACCACCCCCAAGCCAATGGTCAGGTGGAAAGTACCAATAAGGTTATTGAAAACATCCTTACTAAAACAGTTAAGAGTCATCGAAGGGATTGGGCTAACAGGCTTCCGGAAGCACTGTGGGCATATCGCATGACTTGGCGTAGCACCACAGGTTTCTCCCCATATGATCTAGTGTATGGAAAGAGTGCCATATTTCCAATTGAGTTTTAGATTAAAACCCTGAAGACAGCCACCGAGATGAATCTGGATGTAATAGAAGCTCCGAAGCAAAGGTTGAATCAATTAAATGAATTAGATGAGAAGCGGTTGGCTGCAGTGGACCAGACTTTGCTGCTTCAGCAACAAAGATCTAATTGGCATGACCGATTTATTAAAAAGAAAGTCTTCAGCGAAGGAGACTGGGCGTTACTTTATGACTCCAGATTCAAAAAGGATTTTAAAGGCAAATTGCGTACAAGGTGGCTAGGTCCATATTTGGTTGACATGGTCTTTGACAACGGCACTGTCCGTCTAGTAACCATTGATGACAATCACCTACCATTACTTGATAATGGCCACAGACTGCGATTGTATCGCAAGCCTATTTCGAAAGACGCATTCATTTTGCAAATCGTTGCTGATCCAGAGTATCAGCTGACACGAGGGCAGGAGCCTCTCTCTACCTCTGCCAACCCTTGAACTGTAAATCACACTTTGAATCGCTGTACATAAATAAAAAAAATTTCCTACTGTAGTGTATAATTCTTTATTTTCCTTATGCATTTGATCATTTCGGTTGTTGTTGTTTTTCAATAAAATTTTTGCAGGGAAGTACCAGGCGAATGACCAGATTGGGCCTGTCGAACCGGCGTCGTCTTCCTCTGCTTCCCTGCATCGCATTTTTCTTTTCTTCCCCAAAATAAATTTCCCGGCGACTGAACATAATTTCTCGACCGCTGAACATAATTTCCTGGTGGCTGAACATAATTTCCCAGCGGGTGAACATATTTTCCGGCAACCGTGAACCCTATTTGCCGGTGGCTGCAACATATTTTCCGGCAGCTGTGATCCTTTCCCGATGACTAGAAAATCCTTTTTCCGGCAGCCGTGAACCCCATTTGCCGGTGGCTGCAACATATTTTTTGGCAGCCGTGACCCTTTCCCGATGACAAGAAAATCCTTTTTCCGGCAGCCATGAACCCCATTTGCCGGCGGCTGCAACATATTTTCCAGCAGCCGTGACCCTTTCCCGATGCCCAGAAAATCCTTCTTTCGGCAGCCATGAATCACATTTGCCGGCACCTGCAACATCTTTTTAGTTGGCCACAATCTCATTCTCGGCAATTGCAATTCCGCTCTATTTTGGTGGACATCTCTAGCAGTAGAGATTTTTTTCTTGCAATCTGCAGTGGTAACTCCTGGATTAATGAAAGAAAATTGCTTTCACTACTCGCTATGGCCCTGATTTATCCTACTCGTGCCGGCCAACTTAGTATCATTCCGACCTCGGTGACACGATGGTTTTGTTTCATTGGAAGACGGCATTATGGCGTTATCCTCGTCATTATGATCAAATTAATGCCTGCGCACGAGCTCGGCTTTGCAGCATCAGCAATCACACATCCCATTATTTTCTGCAGCCTATCCGACGCACAGTCACACGAGGTATGGCTTTGATTTTTACGTGATTAAGTATTGATTCGATTTAATAATATCAGTCGTGCCTTTATACGTATTATCATTATGAATTAATTAATCCACTCCCTCGTGTGACGTAAAAACTCATCACTGCCACCTTCCCCAATTTGGAATAACAATTTCGAACCCCCTCAGTACTGCACTTTCCAAATTAGCCATCTTTTTCTCAACATCTCTGCTCCGCTCTCTGTGCATCCTCTGCTCTGCAATCTCCATTTTCGGACTCTGTAACTCTATCACCTGAACTATGGGGCTTCTTTCTCGTCATGAACCTTTGAATACACAGGAACTCAGGACCAGTCCTGAGGTTTTTGCCATTTTTCAAGCTGCTGGATGGATTGAATATTTTGAGCGACTGGATGGATTTAACAAAGAAGACACTGTTACACAAGAACCAGTGTCTCCAAAAGCGATGAATGTAACTGCTGAAGAGAACCCGGGGGATGTTGCTGCCACACAAGAACCAGCAACACAAGAATTGAATCCAGAAATGTAGGAGGAAGACACTATTACACAAGAGCCAGTGTCCTTAAAAGTAATGGTGGCGGATGCTGAGGAGAGTTTAAAAGCTGTTTCTGCCACATAAGAACCAGCAACACAAGAATTAGATTCAGAAATGCAGGCTGACCAAAGAGAAGACACTGACACACAAGAACCAGTGTCTCAACGAGCCTTAAATATAGTTGTGCAAGAGAATCCAGGGAATTTTGCTATTACACAAGAACCAACAACACAAGCAGAAGATTCAGAAATGCAGATTGATCAGGGGGAAGACACTGTCACACAAGAAATAGTGCCCCACCAAGCCATGAATACACCTGTGGAAGAGAGTCCAGGGGATGTTGCTGCCACACAAGAACCAGCAACACTCATGGAAAACTCAGAAGTGCTGGAGAACACTGTCCCACAAGAACCAGTACTTCTCCCTCTCAAAATTTTTATTGATCTGGATTCAGAGCAGGAAGAGCATTATAAAAGGAAGATTTTAAACCTCACAGTAGAATTCTCAGCCCTGAGGATGGAAGTGGTCAGTTGGAAAAGTCAGGTGGAAGAAAACCAGAAAAAGATGATTGCTTTGAGTGAGCATAAAATAATTATTAGAGCACTGGAAGGGCAGGGGGCCGAAGAACGCATGGCCAGAAGAAGGATAAGGATCAGATGTATACCCTATCTCGAGAACTCATGGGCACCAGGAAGCCCTCCTCCTCTTATCCAGTATTTCTCTTTGAGCAGTTTGTCTAGCTTAAATTAAAGGCTGTGCAGGAGGGGAGGTCATTTGAAATCACAACCTCAGAAAATTTTTTGGAGACATTCTTTAGAAGTAATTTTGAGGAGCAGAACTTACTATGTGAATTATACTTGCACGAGATGGCTTGCCCCTTGGATCGCCACTCGAATCCTATTCCATTTGCAGGGGATGTTCAGCTAAGAGCCTTTGCCTCTTTTGCGAGCAACCATGTTCAGTGGGAAAGGTCTTTCCAGACCTTTTCCCACAATGAAGCTCATACTAATTTATGGATTTGTAGTGAGCCCCAGAATCCTGGCATTCTTTTGGCACGATACAGAAGTCTCCTTTCCAGTCCTTCCCAGGTACAACATATTATGAATTTACAGGAAGAAGTGATCTCCACTTGTACCAATTCCATTTCCAGGCAGCAGTAGGTTGCATTAGAGGGCAGCAAGCACAGATGGCAGGTTGCTTCCTCTGCACTTAGAAATAGGGACCCTTACTGCTTTCAAAATTTTAAACATGCACTCTCTAGAGTCAAGGGTTATGTAGGGAGTATGAAGGAATGTGGAGTTAACTGGCTGGGTTTAAAGTTTAAATTTCCTCTTCTTTGGTGGCCAGTGAAACCATATCACATGGATTTTTCCTTGACTAGAGTAGAGGAGCAGAGATGTTGGCGATACTGGGTTATTCATAGGGGTTTTCTGAAGGCAGATCAGGAGCCTGAGTTTCCTTACAATTTTTCTTCCCTCCATGAACAGAGCTCAAGGCAGGATTCATATTCTGAATGATGCAGGTTGTTGCATGAGGACATGCAACAGGGTAGTTGGGGGGAGATGTTGAGTCCACAATTGGTCCCTTTTTAACCATCTTTAATCACCTTTTCTTCCCTTGTTTTACACTGATCAGCATGCTAATCATACCTGTTTTCCTCACTCTATGCCCTAAATTGCCAAGGTAAGACTGATTATTGTTTTATCCTATTAATGCTTATGATTGTGACAATTAAGGTTGTTTATCTCTCAAAATTGTGCTAATACATTGTGATTTATGAAGATAGCGCAAGATGAGTTGACTGCAAGAAAGTGGAGCTGAACAAGTCTTGAAACAAGGGGCGTTCATGATCCAAGGAGACCCTCAATCCTTCAACCATCAATTAAGGCACGTGGTTCCTATGTAACCCTCCAGACAGAGCCGTACAAAGTAGCTGTAACAGAATGTGCTACGATTGGGGGATCTTTAGTATAGCTGTTCGAATATTATGGCAATCTGGGAAGATCGCCACTTCTGGGCCAGCTTATAGCTCTTTCTCATTTTCTATATTTGCACCATGCCACGTTTTGTAACAACCTATGTTATTCAGGGCGCCTGAAGATCAGAGATCTTCATGGCTGCCCTTTGTAATAGGATCAGCTGTTATGGTCTGTATGTATAAAAATGAGGGGCTGCCTCGACCCAGGGGGTTGGAAAATAGATAATTCATTCTTGTATTGACAGTGGAAGTGATCTGTATTCATTCTTCTTTTTAATACAAAGAGTTACCGCCGATTTAAGGGAGCTGTACATTGTTCATCCAGCGTATCTGTGCGAAGGCTGGGCCCGCCTTCCACAGAGACTGCTGAGTTAAAGTAGGATCTTTGAATTTATTCTCGTATGATGTTCTATTGATTATATTGCTTGTGTATGCAGCAGGGGCATGTGTGAATTTGCAGTATTACATTTTCTTGAGATTGGTGATTGCTATAAATTAACAGTCGACTTGGTAGGAAGTCTCCTTTATGCAATTCATTCAATAGCTGTATACATCTTTGTTCATCTTGCGGTTTCAGATTGTCATCCCACGAATCCCTACAACTTTTTACTGTTACAGTTGTTAACTTTCATTTCTGCAATTCAATTCTTTAGAGTAGCTGAACTTGATTTACTGCAATTGAATTTCTAGATTACGTTCCATTTATGTTTATGGATTTCAAGAGTGGTTAGATCGAGTAGGCAAAGCATTTATTCTGGAATATGAATAGGATTTCTTTTCTGTCTGCAATTGTCATTTGAATCTGATTTCATTTCCTGTTGATATATGGTAGGAAGCAAGTGAATTTGTAGTGTTTAGAAGGTTGGTGGGATTACACAAGTTCTGAGGGATGAACATGGTTGTTAAGGGTAAAGTGTTCAATTACAATGATTTGGTGTTTAAGCATAAATCGTGCATCTATCCTTTGAAATAAAATACTTTCCTAGGTTGACAATAAATCTCGTATGCTCTAAGTGTTGATAATAATTTATCTGCATTTAGGGTGCTCGAAAGCTTACCCTAGCCTTTCCTAACCTAACCTAACCTAACATAGCCTAGCCTAGCCTAGATATACTCTAAGCTACCCTACCCTAACCTAACCTTCTATTCATTGTCTTACCTAGATTATAATCA
>LPNX010395231.1:473979-482600 GCA_001517045.1 Pseudotsuga menziesii | reverse complement strand
TTAATCAAAATTCATTTCTTAATACTAAATACCAAATTACACATCCATTATGCCATTTGATAAAAAAAATTACATAATTCTTAAAAAAAACATACAAAACATTAAAAGTAACTACAACAAACACATAATAAAGAAATATTCTAAACATTTAACTAATAAATATATGGATTAAACAATGATGGCCCTGTTAAATTAAGGAGAAATATGGGCTAAGCTATTGTTAAATATTGGGTTAAGCTACCGTTAATTAGAATTAAATGTAATGAACATGGTAGATCTCGGAAGCCATTGCTGAAGCCATGGAATCCTTCTTGAATATCAAGAGGAAAGAGAACCGAGAGCCATGAACAACTGGGGCTTGAATTTGTTGGAGGATGATTAGAAAGGAGTTGAACCATTACATGGAGCTCTTTTCATAGCTATGACATCACAATTCTAATATTGCCAGGGAAGCCACGGCCATAAATACATGTAAGTAGATCCATACATATCTGTAAAGTCTAGATCCATACATACATACATGTATCAGAGGGTTTTCAAGGGATTGATTTGTATCAGAGGCTCGTCTCCTTTACTCCTTCGAGCTCTTCCTACCAATGGCCGTTGGCAGGAAAACATAACGCACGAGATAAAAAAAAAAAAAAATCTAAGAAACCCAAAGCTATACATACATGCAAATAAAATTCGTTCAAGGACAAAGAAATCCGAAAATATTGAGAGAAAGGAAAGAGAATGCAAATCAAATTCGTTCAGGGACAAAGAAAATCCCAAAATATTGAGAAAAGGAAAGAGAACCCAGAGCCATACATACCTATAACTCAAATTCCTTTATGGAGCGCTTAAATTGTATTTGAGATTCGTCTTCCTACATCGATTAAGCTCTTCCTGTCAATGGCGGTTTATTTTCTATAAAATTAAGATGTTAGATAAAAAGAGGCCATGGATGAGATTTCATATAAACTGTGATTGATTAATAATGCTGAATCAATTTACAAAAAGGAATGTTTGAACAGAACAGAGGCAACTAAAATATTTGAAATTTGCAATCCAAACTGAAAAGAGGAACACATAAATATGTGCCATCAAGTTGATAGAGATTAAGATTCTTGAACATGTGCCATAAATATATGTGTGACATTTTATATAACAAGAGATTAAGATTCTTGAATGTACCGACGACGAATAATACTAGGGTTTCTTAGAAGAGCAGAGCAGAGCAGAGGAAATAACAATAACCAAAAATAAGAGCAGAGGAAGAATGTACCGTACCTTTGAGTTCTGCAGCTGGCCGTTCCTTGAAGTTGAAGTTGTGCAGCCGATCCAATCCAAACTGAGATGTCTCACATAGACATGCCATGAGATTTTGAAACACAGATTCGACCACAGGACTCTTTCTCCACCGCCCTTGATATATATATATTTCTCTACAGCCCTTCAACGGATAGTTTCCATTTTTTTTTTCTACTCGAAGCATCCACCACACTTCAATGGATAGCTTCCATTTTTTTCTTCTATCAAACCATCCACAGGAATCATTAGTTTTCCTCCCTCTCCCTCCAACTAATTGTAAGCAGATTACTAGATAGTTTCCAATATTTGAATGTTCTTAGATAGTTTCCCTCTCTTTCTTCTCTAGAACAATTCAACGGATAGTTTCCCTCTCTTTCTTCTCTCAAACCATCCAACGGATGGATACACGTAAAGGTTTACTTTTTCATCCCTCTCTCCGACGGATGGTTAGCAGGTACACGGCTTGCTTTATCCAAGATTTGGACGTGCAGTTATTAAAATCTTTTGTGTTTTATTTTATTTTATTTTAATTATATAATAAATGTTTTATTGTGTTTTTTATTTTATTTTAATTATATAATAAATATTTTATTTTGTGTTTTTCCAGAAAGAGGATTCAATTTACTTACATTTCAATGAAGAGGGTTCAATGCACTTCCTCTTTCTTAAATTATTTTGTTTGAGATTTTTTAATTCGTATTTTTAAATTATTTTGTTTCCGATATTTTATTCAAATATGGAGTTCAAATTTTTTTAATACTTATATATGGAGTACAGACCTTTAAGTAACTATCTACAACTTCGATAATAGTTTACAACTTTGATTACATTTTTTGTTCTTGTTTGCGGATATTTGTTTATTTAGAATATTTGTATTGTTTTTGTTTGGAGTCAATTAATGAATAATCTTATCATGAATATCAACTTTTTTAATTAATATGGAGTATTGAACTTTAACTAATAGTCTACAACTTTTATTACTTTTTGAAATATTTTTGTGTTTTTAGCATGATTTAATGAAGAATTTTATGACGAATATAAATTCTTGTAACAAAGAAATAAAAAAATTAGGTCTTTTCATTAAAAATTTTGTATTAGTGTTTTTCAAAATAGTTTTTCATTAGGACTAGTCGTATGCACAAAATAGTATTAGTATTAAAAACATAGTACTAGTACAATATGAATGGGCCTAATGGTTAAGAGCATATGTTTCTTATTAGGAGGTCGTCTCGCTTGGGTGTGACCTTAAAAAATTGATGAAATGAGATGAGATAAAAAAATATTAAAATTAATGTTATAAAGTTTGTAATATGTAAATAACATATTTGTGAAATTGTTCATGTAGCTAATATTTAAAAATTATATATGTTTCTACTTATGTTATCTCATGATTTTTTGACAAGCCACAATATTATTCATCTTTTAATGAAATCACCACCACTAAGGGAGATCATATAAGTTCATTGAGATCTATAAAATTAGCTAGGTATACATAAATGGTTGAAATTATCAAAAATCAAGTGACTCAAGAATATTAATATGCTTTAATTCATGAATTAACAAAAAAATAAAAATGTTTCTCTTTGTTCTTACATGCCTCAAAAATTACTTTGCTTTACATTAAAAGAAACCCCACAATGTCTTTGATAACACATAATTGCTGCACTTCAAAGATATTTGATGTCAAAAGTCACATTGAAAATTAATTTTAACATCAAATTAGAACACCTTAATACCCTTACTCTAATATGAGATATTTACCCACCTCTCAATGTATGAGTTTTATCTTTGTATACTACCCATATATATAATAAATTGTACCTTCTCTCTCACTACATGAATAATAAAATTTGAATATGACATAATCATACTTAGAATGAAGATATAGACATGTTCCATATTATCCAATAAATGCATTAATGAAAGGACCAACTTTAATTGAAATTTAAAAACCAATATTTATATTGCAATATTAGAAATAAAATTGCATTTAACATTATTATGGAAAGTAAAATTAGTGATGGAGCATTATTTTATATAGATTTTGAAAAGGGTGTGTGATTTATATTGTTTTTAAAATATTGATGTTTGGACTTATTTCTCCCTTTTATGTATATTCGAAGTTATTTTATTTTTGAAGCTTAATTGAATATTCTTATGATTGAAATTATTATAAAATTGACAATATTAATTTTATGAACGTGTTTAAGTTTTTAGTTGTAAGAATATTCATAAAAAAAACAATAGTTAGGTTGTTTTGATAAAACATTGACATTTTAGGATCACTCCAAAGAAAATCATACATGTCATAATAGCCTATGTATATTTTGAATTTTATTTGTTTTTTTTAAAGCTAAAGTTCTATTTTATTTATTTGTATTTGTATGGAATTATATATAAGTTAACATTTAATTATGGCATCATAGTGAAATGAAAAAATATCTTTCACTCTTTTTTGTCCATCCATAAGAGTAGGAAAACATCTCCTTGTTAATGACTTTGTTTACTCTAACACTTGGTTATTTTGATAGAGTATTTGTAAATTGTTACATGAAAATTTTATTTATATTATATAGAATATTATTTGCTTGATGGGGTGATGCACAATCATCGACTCCTTTAAAGATACTTTAGATGCCATATAATACTGGAAAAACCCAGAACCTCTCACTTTAGGTGAGAATTAGGGGTACTTCCCTAACATATTTGAAGATGAAGTAAAAAGACAAAATATAGGTAATTGAATCAACTTTCATAATATATAAAATGTATGTAGAAAAAATGTGTGTATTTATGATTATAAAATTAGTTTCCTTGAAATTGGGATTTCAAAATTTGAGCACTTCATAATATATATGTTTGTGCGGGTGCAACAATATGTGAGGTAAATGATGTCAATTTTGGATAAAATCTTGCATACATGTAACTGACATATGGGCCTAGTGAAGTGACTATTTATTCATAATTTTTCATGAATTGATTTATTATTATTAATTATTGAAGTCAGAAGATATTGAAATGAAAATGTTCTCTGCAGGTGCAACACTTTAGAGGAAAAAATTAATGAAATCCTTGATTTCTATATATAATATTGTAGAAATTTCTCTCTTCTAGTGCACCATATAGTTTTCTTGGGAAATGGTGAAGGAAATCAAAATTTATATAAAAAACAATCGATGTATCAATTTTCAAAAACTAACGCGTGTCATTTAGAAAAATAATAATAAATAATTAAAACATAGATTTGAAGAAAAAAATTAGATATTCACAATCATAGGATTGTACTCTACAATGTTCTAATTTTTTATAAAAAAATATTGTGTTTGTCAAAGCAAAAAAGGCCATCGAAACTAAGCATATTGATAGAGTTCTAAAAGACAAGAAATAACCCTCATTTATTTGTCCTAGCCAATAAGTTCGGTAGTCTGAAGCTAATTCTGAACATAATGCAAAACCTTATTCCCGCCAAGTTTTTAAATTTTAAAAACACGCATATGCGTTATAGCGTTATTCATATCGCATATGCGATATATCGCATGTGTAATTGATATCGCATATGCGTTATAGCGTTATTCATATCGCATATGCGATATATCGCATGTGTAATTGATATCGCATATGCGTTATAACGCATATACATTTTTTCTTAACTAGATTGGTACGGGAGTAAAAAAGAGTAAATACCATGTTATTGGATAGTCTTTGGGAGAAACCCCATCTAAAATGAAAAGATCATGGTAATTATTGGCCCCTCTAAATCTGTTTAGTGTGGCAAAAGGATGACCCTTAGCCTAAAAGTTGTAAATGGTTGTGGATAATGAGGTCAGATTATTGGAGGCTCAAGGCCCTTGTCCATGGCGCTTGTTCATGATGCTTAAGACATAGAAGATTCTTTTTAGACTTAGTGATTGAGTTTTATTGCTTAACCTTTCTCTAAGTCTTGAAACTCATACCTAGCTCTAAATTATTCCTTATGGTACCGACACATACACTATGAAGATAAGGACTGCAAGATCATTTATGTTGTTTTGAAGCATTATTTTTTTTGTGGACACACAAAAGCATCTTTTAGGGCCTAAGGACAAGGTTTCATCTCTCGACTATGTTGAGGTTCCACGATGTATACATTGTGCTCGAGAACGGCTAAGGGTTTCTCCCACAACTATGTCTGGGATATGCTCATGAGGTCATGTATGGTGGATGAAATTTTGATTATTAAAACTATATTCTAAGAATTTTTCTTTATGGTACAAGGCCTAGGTTTCCTACCTTAACAATGTCCAATTAGACCCATGGATTCATATCTACTATCCAAAACCTTCTAACGACATCCATGTCACCACTTGAACGAAACATTAACTTCAAGATGTCATGGCTGGTCATTTGAGGTGTTTTTCATGTCCATGGAGTCCTACAAGTTGTTTTTAGAGTACAATCCCAATGTTTACTCCCCCAACAATTTCGAAGGCCACCTAACCCATACCTAGTGCTTGTAAGTCATGTGAGGTGATTCGAGGTATCATTTTAGGCCTTGGATGGATATAATATTCCTTTATGGACTAAGGCTTGGGTTCACTTTGTCAACCATGTGTAATGCCTTGAGAACCATGTCTACTATTTAAAACCTTCGATGGCATGATTATCCCTAGTTTCTCAGTAGGGATACCATCAATAGGTCCTCCGTGGTAGTTTGAAGTGTCCTTATTGACCTTCAATGACTAAGGGATTCATTTAGGGTTGAAGGCTTGGGTTTCCTCCCATTTCCATGCATATGGCCCCCAGACCTACAACTACTATAAAAAAAGTCACCAATCAATCACATATCCATAATATAAGGCCAAATACCCCTTAGAGAGGTCATGTGTGGTGGCTTGATACATTATTCTTTCCTTTGGATCGCTTGAGTCTTACTTTAGTGTATATGACCTGGGTTTCATGATCGCTCAACCATGTCAAATGTCTCTAAACCCATCATTAGTGATTAAAAAAACCTAATGGTGTCAATGCCCATGCAAAAAGCTAAGAATGGCATAAAGAGGTAACATATGGTGGTTTAGGGTGTTATTGGTGGTATTAGATTCCTAGAAGCTTCCGAAATTTTATTAGAATTTAAGAGACTGATCTATTTTCCAGTGGAAGAACAAGAGTTAATCAATAAACTTCAATGGGACGTGAATAAGAAATTGAGTAGCATGGAAGATATAATAAAGGCAAAAAAATGGAAGTAAAGAAGAGGGGAAATAATCATTAGAAATACCAAATTAAAAGTACTCAAATTGGTGTACGGTATGTCATCAGGCCACCAACCTTCTCCCTCGCCAACCTATGCAAGGTACTGCTAGCTATACTCATCAAAACAATCAAATACAATATACCATGAAGTGGCAGCAAACAATTTAATACAACATCAAGTATTACATCATCATATAACATAGCATAGTAGAAGAACAAAACAAAAATATAACATCATCTCATGATCATCACACCACCCATATCACATAAAATACCCATAAGCAGAAAAATGACCCACAATAGTCTAGAATATGTTGATTACGAGAATGGAATCGTCTCGAAATCAATGCTTTGAGAACCCGTGAGTCAAGGAAATAGGAGATTGGAATAGTACCTTGGATTTAAAGCCTTTTCGAGGAGAATAAGAATCCACATGAGCAATCACACAATTCTGATCTCAAATTTTCATGAGTTATGTAGCATGGGAGGAAAGGTCCTGTAATTCATGCGATCGATGAAATTAATAAAACAAAATACAATCAAAACTTCTGACAGTACAACCGTGTTAGCAAAAATCCCGTAACTTGTACAATTAACAAAAGTTTAAATGAGATGAAAGATTTGTGGTACAATTTTAAAATGATTTGTTTTCTCACACAAAATAATATGAAGATCACTAACTAGATCTTATTTTGAACTATTGCACATAACCTCTATTTACTTTTTTATATAATTTGTTTTTTATTTTAATTTCTTGAATTTACAATTTTTGAATATTTAAATCAAAATAGAATCCATTTAAATACCAATGGGCTGATGCATAATCATGGACTCCTTTAAGGACACTTTAGATGCCACATAATACTGGAATAAACGGAAAACTCTGATTTTAGGTGACAATTAGGGGTACTTCCCTAACTTATTTGAAGATGAAGTAAGAAGAGAAAAGATAGGTAATTGAATCAAATTTCATAATATATAGCATTTGTGCAGAGAAAATGTGTGCAAATGATTATAAAATTAGTTTTCGTGAAAGTGGGTTTTCAAATTTTCAGCACATCTTAACATATATGTTTGTGCGGGTGCAGCAATATATGAGGTAAATGATGTCCATTTGGGATAAAATCTTGCAGAAATATAAAGGACATATGGGCCTAGTGCAACACTATTTATTCAGAATTTATCATGAATTACTTTTTGTATTATTAATTATTGAAGTCAGAAAAGCTTGAAATTAAAACCTTATGTGTGGGTGCAACACTTCAGGGGAAAAAATTAATGAAATCCTTGATTTCTTAATATAAGATCACAGAGCTTGATCTCGTCTAGTGCACCATATAGTTTTTATGGGAAATGGTGATGGAAATCAAAAGTTATATAACAAACAATCGATGTATGTATTTTTCAAAACTAACGTGTGTCATTTAGAAAAATAATTATAAATAAATAAAACATAGTTTTGGAGGAAAAAATTATATATTCAGAATCGTCATTTCGTACTCTACAATATCATACATTTTCATAAAAAAATATTGTGTATGTCATATCAAAACACGGGATCTAATCTGAGCATATTGATAGAGTTCTAAAAGACAAGCAATAGCCCTGGTTGATTTGTCCTAGCCAATAGGTTTGGTATTCTGAAGCTGCTTCCAAACCTAATGCCAAACCTTAATCCCACCAATTATTTAAATTTTCAAATAACGCATATGTGATATAGCTTATCCATATTGCATATGCGATATAACGCATATGCGATATGGATAATCTATATCGCATGTGCGTTATATCGCATATGTGTTATGGATTATTCATATCGCATATGCGATACATAGAATTACATTCAGAGCTAATTTATGTGGTATGGCTTCTAGATTTACATTCAGAGCTAATTTATTCCAAATTTAAACTAATTTGTTTTTGTCCTAATGCATCATTGTTCACCACCCTCATCATCATCATCATCATCATCATCACCCTCATCCTCATCTTCATCATCATCATCACCACCCTCATCCTCATCATCATCATCATCACCCTCATCCTCATCTTCATCATCATCATCATGTAGTCATCATCCTCCTCCTCCTCATCATCAT